>JAOYSI010001213.1:0-17357 GCA_025775065.1 Hiodon alosoides
TGCTTTACTAACACACCTGGGGGAGGCTGTGTAGTGAACACTGCTTTACTAACACACCTGGGGGAGGCTGTGTAGTGAACACTGCTTTACTAACACAGCTGGGGGAGGCTTGGGGGCACACCTTTCTCAGTCCAGCTGGGTATATACATAACACAGCGGTCTGAGGAAAGTTCCTCAGCCCTTTCTCACAGGAAGCACTGCTGCCTACTGCCCAAAATGGGGGTGGTGGTGATGTGTGTGTGAGTGTGTGTGTGTGTGTGTGTGTGTGTTGTCTGAGATGAGATCCACTCATGTGCCAATTTGACCTTGGGAGTGTCCCTTTGAAGCTTAGGAAAACTAGGAAAACTTTTGGAAAACCTTCAAACAGCTTATAACTGACTCACACTGTTTACACAGCAGGGGCAGAGTATGAACTGGTAGAAAGCTGAATCAAACATTTTTCCCACTAGCTTTTTTCCTCTGACCAGAAGCACTGCCTGCAAAGCGCTCTTCGAACCCATATCATTACTGTTGTTACGTTGTTATCTGTTTAGCAGGGAGACTCCCTTAACCTAAATGAGCTAGAAAGGGGTTGACCCGTCCTGGCGTAATTTATGATGTTACTGAATATGCACTTCGTTATGTAATTAGACATTACACAACTGTGCAGATGAAAGTCTCGGACAGTTACGTAGCCAATGGTGAAACACATCAGTTTTACAGCTGGACATTGCCTACAGCGATCCCCAAATGGCAACGCCACGGAAACCGCTAAAAGACTGCCAAATCCCAGTACCTTAATCGCCCTGCCTCGGGCTGGCTAAGGGTTGAGAGTTCTCCACACACAGAACGCCGCCCCCTTACTCTGCTTTATGACAATCCAACCGCTGTGGACAATGCCTGGCAGAGCGGCCTTGACGGGGGGTCTGCCAGACGGCACCTGACGGGCGCTGAGGCCCTTTCACCAGCGAAAACAAACCCCACAAGAGCCCCGGCAGCTGCGGCGTGCGTGAAATCGGAAAAATCTGAGACAGACAGGTAGCGCCACATGTTGGGGCTTACGCCGCCGCATCGCCAGCTGTGCGCGACAGCTGCCGGCAGAGGATCCGATCTCGTGCCTTTTTCTGTTCTGATCGTGACGGAGGGGCGCAGAAAGGACGCCGCCGTCGCGAGTGCCCGCTGCATGAGGTGGCCGGGGTTTTCACTGAGCTCTTCAACACAAAAGACCCCCCCCCCACTCCCCCCCACCCCAGCAGGCGCTTGGATTACACGCATGTTTCAGTCTAAAGCCATGACACGTGGAGTTTGTGATTGTAAGTGGGGAAAAATGGGAAAAGTTCTGCATCTTCTGAAGAGAAAACACGACAGCTGAGGAAACCATTGTTTCTGAGTGGTTTAGATTTATTTTCTTTGTGTTTCAGTCTGGGCTCTGCGTATTCAAACACTCACTGGGCCAGTTGCGCTTTGGGGCATTAAAACACTGGTCTATTGTGTGTTGTTTTATCAATAGCAAATAAAATTCAGGAAAACATGAGACAAATAATAATAACGTGGGTTTGCTCTGGTTTCCACCCACTTGCATGTATGTTGGTGACTGTGAAATTGGCCCTGTGTCTTTGTTGGTGTCAGTATTTCTCCTGCCCTGAAATGGACTATTACTCTACCTCAAGACCTGTGTCTGCTAGGTTCGACTTTCATGACCCTGAAATGGATAAGCAGTTACTGCGTTGTATTGATTTGCACATTGTCAAAAGAGTCCTAAACACATATTTTTCTTACTTCCTGTTTTGAACTGTGATTACATCACTGGGAATTCACTCACAGTGGGCCTTTCTCCACAATTAATCTTGTCTTTGTTCCAGCGCTGTGTGCGACGTCTGATTGGTCCACTTGCCCAAAGTCAGCCTTGCCAGGCTCTAACCCCCCCCCCCCACCCCCACCCCATGGAGTGCAGCATCAGATAACAACCCCTCACCCAGCTGGGGGAACCCATGTCGCACAATAGCACTCGCCTCAGGGAAGCTTTTTCACCAAAATCTGATATGGACACAAAGGACAATAAAAGCCCTTTTCCTGGGCTGATCCCTAACGGTCATATTAGCTGTATCTGCTGCACAAGGAGGCCCAGAAAGGAGTCTGAGGTCTGCCACCATTGTGTGAGATTTAAACAGGTAAAAACTGGTCACTGTCAAAAAAAAATGAGGCGGTCGATGGTCAGAGCAGTCGCAGTAGAGGGTTGGCCAGGTTGTAACTAGCGTTTCCTTTCTGGAACAATGTGGCTACCAGCCTTTTCCATTATTTTATTTTTGTGTGTATTATTTTAAATCGCTAATTCATCCTATACTGTTTACCAAAAACCATATTAATACAAAACATTTCAATAACATGTCGTTTTCTCTAGTGTGTGGCTGACTAAATGAATAAAGGCTATCAGTGGCTGACTATGCTGAATTTTTTCTTTGATAAAATCATACCAGGAGATTCTTTGTGACCTTCGACGGAGGAAATGAAAAACTCCCCGCACCTAGATGGTTAGTCAAGGCATGCATATTCATTCCTTCAGCACGTAGTCTAAAATCATACAGGACAGCTGTTCTGGTAAGAATTTCAGTCCTATACTGGGCCTACCAAAGAAACATATCTTACTACTAATTCTTAATTTGGAGGTTTCAATGGACTCACTTTCAACGGAAAGCCACTTGATTTTTTGATTTTGGTTTTGGTCCCAGCATTGTATATTATATCAGTTAGATAGCCCTGATCATCTACTGCGCATAGAGGAAGGATAATGAAAACATGGCAGTCATTCACGTTGCTACCGAATAAGTGATTTCACAATGGGCCAATAATGATAGATCTCTCAGTTTCTATTAGTACACCCCTGGCAAAAAACAAACAAACAATAAAAAAAAAACAAAAAAACAAATGAAGCAAAATATATCAGTTTTAAACAAGAGCTGAATAGTTTGATAATCCTTGTCTAGCTCATGTGCACTGATTCTATTTGCACGCAAAACTCAATGACAGACACAAATAAAAATCGCTTAACCAAGCGGCTTTCTGAACCTGAAGAGCATTGTCTCTTTGTGTCAAGCCATACTAAACACCTGTGCAGTGTTTCCTTGCAGGAATGCTTGTAGCAGCATACTGGGTTAGGACTTGGTCTTTTGAAACCCGCAGGACCAAGGTGGTTGCCTGAGCTTATGGGAAATGTAGTGTCAGCTGCAGAGGGATTTCTAAAGCAAGGTCTCTATAGTGAAAACATTCTATGACATTTCCCAGGTTTTCTTATGAAAGGCATATCACAATCTGACATTAATGTGACACTTGAATAAGATACTTTGACCTTTGGTTTTTTTTTTCGGGTAAATTGTCCTCCCACAGGTCCTTCCTGTCAGCAGAACACATGCAACACAGGACTAAAGGAACATGATTTTGGATTTCTTCCAGGCTGTTTATGCTGTGTAGCGAACGGAATTAAAAAGTCTGGTGAACAAGCTGAATCAGCCACACAGGAATACCCTCAGCCTTGGGTTGTACTCGTGTTATCTGTCAGAGAGCGAGAGAGCGAGAGAGCGAGAGAGAGCGAGAGAGAGCGAGAGAGCGAGAGAGAGGGAGAGAGAGAGGGAGAGAGCGAGAGAGAGGGGGAGAGAGGGAGAGAGAGAGAGTGAGTGGAAGGAGGGGTTTTTCCAAGTGTGTAAGCTTTTGTGTCACCGGGTGAATGCATGCGTTGCACCAAGCGTCCATTTAACTTTATTTACTGTGACACTCTCTGGCAGGTTCTTTATAACCCATGGCTGGTCCAGCCAGCCCCCAGGAAGAGATAGGGAGGGGGGGACAAGTATTCAAAACAATATTTACACTGACGAACCCACACACAACTACTTCCTGCCCCCTGCACAAACAACCCTCAAGAAGGAAAAGTTTTCCTGTAAGCCCACGCGGTTACTCACTGCTGACATGGCGCTGAGGGGGTTTTTAGACTGAGGACGAGGCATTTGTTTAGATCACCGGAGGCACTTGTGCAGCACGATAGACTGTCGGGGTCGAATATCGCACAGTTTGGATTTCCCTGTGTTAGCTTTTGGGGATGGTGTTTAACTGGACAATGCAGGATCTTTGCAGAAAATTTGTTTTCTATAGGCTGTTGGCCCGTAGAAATAATGGCCAAAAAATACGAAATTAACTTTTAAACATACCATAATGTAAAAAAAAAAACTTAGTTGTCAAACGAGACAAATGTCGCTAACCACCTAAAGAACAGCCCTGTTCTGAAGATGAAACATCTCTCTCAAGTCCTTTGTACTCCAGGCGTGCTTTATTTAGAGGTAATCCCCGTGCTTCTGAAGAGCCGGTGTCTCCCTTCTCCTTTAAAGTAGGAACCGTTATTGTTAATCTTCTGGCAAACCTTTAAAAGGCGCCGCGGTATCTCGGTCTTTTCATCCATCGCATTTCTTTCGGACTTCTCAGCCCGCCTTTCACCCAGAACACCGACAAACCTGTCAAATTCACTGACGAGACAGTTTCCCACAATGCCCACACGCGTCTCAGTTATTCAGGGCATGTTTTTCTCTGTTTTTTCTTCAAACAGTGTCATTCTCAAGAAGAATCTACATGACTTGGAAAAGATGAAGACTGCTTTATACTATGAATTGACATCAAAATCAGTGTTCAGATGAGCGGTGTTGTAATGGTAAAATATGGCTGCATATTCAGCACTGAGATGAGAGGTGTTGTAATGGTAAAGTTTGGCTCGAAATTCAGCACTTGAAGTGTTGTTGTGGCCCGACCAGTGTGAGGAGTTCTCACATACAGCTCATTGGACAGTGAATACGGACAGGAGTTATTCATCCTTCTGTCATGTGGGGCAGAGAGAATGCAAACCCTTTCACTTCATTTTCTTTCATTTTCTCTCTCTCTCTCTCTCGCTCTCTTTGAACAGAAGGGAAAAGTTTTTGCTAAATTTCTTGTCTGCTCAAGCAAAATTAGCAATCCGGATTACAAGATTGTGGAGCTGGGATCTTTTGACCCAGATATAGTGATTAGGGTTTGGATGCTGCTAGACTTAGAACTGAGTTTACCTTCTACAAGATGATTTGTGGTCTGAATGTGATCCGGCGTTAGACATATTGGAGAATTGGATTAAAAGTTTTGAGTCTGTGTTGATGTTCAAGTTTTAACTGTCTTTTCAAAAGCTGGCCATTGTGTATTAGGTTGGTTAGCAGCTGATGTGACATGTGGAAGTTTACAGACCAATAAAGGTCGAAATCACTCTCCCTCTCTCACTGAAATGATTCTGTGTGACCCTGGTTTAGCCTAGGCCGAGTTTATTCAGCCAGTTTGTATGAGAGGGTTCTCCACGAGTCAGCTTTTTCTGATCGGGACCCGGGTCAGGGATGCCATGACCCGACTCAAAGCCAGCCCTGTGTGTGGACAGAAGTGCGGTCATTCTGAAAAACAGCAAATGCAACGTCCTGTGTCAGCAGAGATAGATCGATAAACAGATAAACAGTTAGAGATAGAGAAAGGAAACGAGAGAGAGAGAGAGAGAGAGAGAGAGAGAGAGAGAGAGAGAGAGAGAGAGAGAGAGGGTTTGGGCTGTGCGCTGTTGTACCAAGCACGACCTATACTGAGAGCAGGCTGACCCAGCGTTTGCAAGTGCTGCAGTGCCTGGAACATCGGCAGGTGTGAGGGACGAGGTCACACTCACCTTGTTAACGAGCACAGATTGGCCAACAATGCTCCAGCACGTAATGTTTTTCAGATCACTTTTGGTTAGTCCTACGTACTGTTTTCTGTCAATGGATTATAATTAGCTAACTGTAATTGGCTGTTGCCAGTCAATTAAGCACCAGCCTCCTCGCTGGTTTCCTGGTCCGGAGCTCGGTGACGCACTCTTCATCTTCATCATGCCCACATCGCTCAATTCAAATACAGTTGGAATGACTTATTCACAAGGTCCTGAAAAACTCAAAATATTCCTCAATCCACTGTGATAAATTCCAGCCCCAACCCACTTTCAAGCCCCCGCACCCTCCTGCCCCACCCATCTGAACGAGGAAATACATTTCATTAGAGGAACTGGAATGCAGAGCAGAACAACTCTCGTACCGTTGCCCCCTCGATGCTATCCATGGTGGTTTGTTGGAGACACTCTTCGGTATGCTTTACACTGAGGCTTTTATGCGAAAACTGACCTTGCGTTCAGAGCATAGTAGACTGGCTCTCTTGAGGTTTGTGACCATTCCTTAACAAATGACGCAAATGACTTTGACAGGCTGTATAGTTCTGACAAACATTCACTGGGATACTATTTTGATGTGTCCCAATTTCCTGGCCCTTTCCTGTAGGATTGACCTCGTGGAATTCATTAGTCCCATGTATGTGTGTAATGCCCTCAAAACTAGTCAAAAGCATTAGCAAATGGGAGGACTCTGGATTTATGGTAGCAAAGGAGTATTTCAGGAAGAACTTTATGGTGATCTTAACAAACAGCACCTCTCACCCCCTGTGTGGATAGTGAGGTTTTACACGTTAAGAAACGAGCCAACAATGTCCCAGAACAGGTGTTGATGGACAGGCCGTAGCACCTATACCCATCACATCTTTCCCTTGACATGTGACCACCTCACGAGGACCCCATTCCCTGCACTGTTTTTCATGGGTCGTTAAGACTGAACAAAGTTAATGTGCTTTAAAAATCTCTCTTCCCTCCCCGCCCCACTAATCCCATCACCAGGCTCATGATATTCACCTGTATTGCCACACTGCAATCACACTCTGACAAAATCGATTAATTGATATTGAGAGATCCACTGAAGCAGAAAAGGACTCCAATTTAACAATTAAGGGCTGCGGTTGACCAGAAACCAGACTGGAGTTTGACACATTAGACTGGAGTTTGAGCATTAGGGGATTACCCACTTCCCCTCTCCCAAAAAGTCTCCACATCCTTGCCCCTTGCCTGGATTTACTCTGGCCAATCGGGATTGATCCAGAATTGTAGCTGACCATCTCTGTTTGCCTGTTAGCGGCAATAAAATGAAAAAAAAAAAAACAGCTGCAGTCAGATGGCCAATCACAGCATCCTGTTTGAGGAGGAAAATGTCTTTTAACAGATGGACAGGCTGCCAGTCCAAACCAGTGGCACGGTCCAGGTCAGACCAGGACAACTGGCTCACAGCCAAGGTTCGGGGAAGAAAATGACAGGTTTGCAAAACCAAAATGAAAACAAAACAAAAGAAAAACAAGAACCCCCCAAAGGACACTCGCTGGTGGCAGGTTGTGGAGGAGCTTGTTTTGTAGCCAGCCTCTGCGTTGTTAGATTGCGCTCGGGGCATCTGTGTAACAAAAACGCTCTATGCAGGAATCTAACGCTCCATTCATGGGGGTTTTCACCCTCTACCCTCACCCTGGTACAGCTTGTGAGACTTTGTGCTTTGTGTTTTAGCATGAACGTCGCCCCCCTCCTCATTGACGTAATAAAGGTCACCATCGGCTGTAAGAGGACACAGTTTGAGCTCCTTTTTTTTCCCCCTTTGGGTCAAGGTCTTTTACATTAGATCGCTAAGAGATACAGTTTGTTCTGTGAAAATGAGAGCGATTGTGACTCGGAGTCTCGGATGTGCGCACACGAGGACAATAAGACAGATGTGCAGGACGGTCATCGGGGACGAGGCTGCCATGGGTTTACGTTCCAACGCGTACGATCACCATCCATGCCTCTTGTTGAGTTGACACAAGTAGTGCCTTTGTGTGCGTTGGTGTGTGTGTGTCTGTGTGAATGTGAATGTGTGTGTGTGTCTGTTTTTCTGTGTGAGTGTTTATGCATGTGTGTGTGTTTGAGTATGCGTACGCGCGTGTTTGTCTTTTTTGTGTGAGTTACGGCTGAAAGGAATCTACAGTAATCCCCCTAGCCTTCCTAGTAACAGCCAGAGCAAAACAGCACTCATAAACCTCCAGCTCAAGCTGCCTTAAACGAAACATCATAAGCAGGGGACTTCCGATTTCTCGCTCTCGCCCACTGATATCACAGCTCACAGAACAGGTAGACGACGGCGATGCCAAGCAGAGGAGATAAACCCATGAAACACAAACAAGATGTTAATCTGATGGCGGCGGGATTATGGGGATAGAGGCTTTTGGTCACATCCACTGACACACAATGCACTGCAGACCACTAACTAACAACCAATAAACACACGCCGTCCCATGATTACATCAACATTGGAGGCAAACAATCTCTAGAGGACAATGGATGCTCCTAGGCTTGTTTTGGGGGCATGTCTCCTGTTGCCGGGTAAAGATTTGCGATATTGGTCCTCACGCTGATAGCTGTCTGAATGAGCAGAAGACTTTCTGCTTTGTGTTCTCCTGTATGTCTCCTCTGTGTATTTTGTGGGATTGGGTGCAGCGTAGGTATATAAAACCCAGGTGAGGTTCACTGCCTGAAGCCGGTGAGGTAAAAAAAACACAGTGTTAAAAGGGATTGACTGATGAATCAATTTC
This sequence comes from Hiodon alosoides, assembly GCA_025775065.1. Classification (NCBI taxonomy): domain Eukaryota; kingdom Metazoa; phylum Chordata; class Actinopteri; order Hiodontiformes; family Hiodontidae; genus Hiodon; species Hiodon alosoides. The sequence continues at coordinate 8,488 of JAOYSI010001213.1, forward strand.
TGCATTATGAAGTTTTCACCCTGTAAACATCTGTATGTCAAGACAAACCTCACTTAAATGGTTCTTCTTTCCTAACGATTTAAAAGTTTGATATTGCTAATAAAAAAAGAATACCAAAAATACAATACCAAAAAAAAAAAAAACGAACAAAACAAGGAGATCGTTTCGGGAGATACATTTCAGGCTGCGTTTGTATTAGACCGCGCGACACATCCTCGGTTTCTTAACTTAATTTATTCGTTTAGCAGAGACACTTTAACCACTTGCGCCTACTTCCGGAAACACCCAGAACAAGTGTGGGGCAGAAGGAGAGTACTGAAGTATAAGCATGTTGTAGCTCTGTTAATCTAGTTACCCGTTTTGGTTTTTTGAAAATGTATTTTCAATTTGAACAAACAAACAGAGAAAAACATGAATACGTTCTGTATATGTATTCTATCTCTTTTGAGAGATTAGGCAGAGTTTGTGTTAAACACAAAGAATGCGCACCGAGATTTTCCTCTTGGTCTTTACCCAACCGAGAGGGCTGACTAACAGATCTGATAGTAAATATCACATCTGAGTCAGCAGTGATAGCAGGGTTCACTACTGGAGTTTAAATGTCAGAAACGATATTCTCAGGAGGATACAAAGAGCCAACAGAAGCTGGTGTCAAGTTCTGTATTCTATATTCTGTAAACTGTGTTAAACGTATTTTGGTAAATCGATTGTGACAGTCTGTGTGAGTCTATTTGTGAACACTGAAAGGATTATTTTAACACTGACAGTTTTGGCTGTGAACCATACATAAAATATATAAAAAATATTTGAGTTAATAGGATTTCAGCAATCAATGCTAATCAAAGCTAAATTGCATGTGAAAATGATGTTATATAAGGGTTTTTGGTATCTCACAGTACATTCTTGTTCTGTTATTAAAATTGAGACACTGAACTTTAAGGTAAACACAGGTCAGAACAAGGACGAAAAAACCATCTTGATTAAAGTGTTTTAACAATGTACAGGACTAGCAAGCAATGGAAAAAATGCAGTGCTTAAAGACCTTGACGATAAAATGATAAATACTCAGCATTCATACAGGGGTTTGTTTTCTAACACCGATCTCAGCACCCAAACAGCTGTCTGCGCATGGTCCTCCGTCTGGGCTTATAAGGGAAGCGGCGGTCAGATCCGGGGGGCGCTGGAGAGACTTTGTGGCTCCCAGAGGCTCAGACAGGTTGAAGGGTACGGACAGACAAGTGTGCCTCACCCTCATGTGGCGCTGTCGGCGGTGAAACAAAGGAAAACGCTCAAGTCGATCCCTGTAGCATTTACAGAATGTCTCTGAAGAAGAGTTATGCGAATGCGCCTTTGTGTTGGCCAACTGATATTTTGGCACTAGTAGTCAGTACTACAGCATCCAGGCATTCAGTACTCAGTACCAACAGCACTCTGGCATTCAGTAGTCAGTACCACAGTACTGCAGCATTCAGTACTCAGTACCAACAGCATTCGGGCATTCAGTATTCAGTACCAACAGCACTCTGGCATTCAGTACTCAGTACCAACAGCACTCTGGCATTCAGTACTCAGTACCAACAGCATTCGGGCATTCAGTACTCAGTACCAACAGCACTCTAGCATTCAGTACTCAGTACCAACAGCACTCCGGCATTCAGTACTCAGTACCAACAGCACTCAGGACACCACACACACACACACACACACACACACACACACAAACACCAGTTTTCTCCACAGCAGCTGTGAAATGGAAGCCTTCACCAGGCGACTTGTCTCCCCAGACACTTAAACAGCCTGTGACCCACACCCTGCTTGGTCAAGGCTGCAGGCTCCAGCCCCTGTTACAATTCTGAAGCCTGCCACCCCCCCATCCATACACTGTTTAACAACAGTGACCCAGGTCACAATTCTGACGCTCAACCCCTCGGGCTTCTGAACCCTTGCACCACGATCAGAGCAGAGCAATACTCAGGAAGCTTGGGAAAGCCCACTGCGGGGGTTTTCTCATCAAGTCGTGATTTCCCAGGGGGAAGTGCAGTCACCCCTGAAAGCTCTGAAATGGGCTGACTAACATCACGCTGCGGCCAACAGTGGGGAATAGTGAGTCGGATTGAAGCACATGAAAAAAAATAGTCAGAGGAACACGCCTGTGCAAGTTTGAACCAGACTCGAGATAGAACAGAGCTGTACCCAGAGCTGACATGAAAAAAGCCACTGTTTTACCTGTTTGGTAAATAGTCGCCGTTGGGTAAATGAGCCTGAGTGGAGGCTGTTGGGTAATTGAACTTGAGTGAGCCCCAATAGTCGCTATTGGGTTGATGAGCCTGAATTGTCGCTGTTGGGTAAATTAACTCCTGGACAGGCTGTTGGGTAAATCAACCAGAGTGGTGACTGTTGGGTAAGTGATTCAGAATTGTCGCTGTTGGATAAATTAACTCCTGGACAGGCTGTTGGGTAAATCAACCAGAGTGGTGACTGTTGGGTAAGTGATTCAGAATTGTCGCTGTTGGGTAAAGGAGCCTGAGCCACAGGTTGTCGAGTAATTGAGCCCTAATAGTCGCTGTTGGGCAAATGAGCACAAATAGTCACTTTTTGGTAAATGAGCCCTAATAGTCGCTGTTGGGCAAATGAGCATAAATAGTCACTTTTTGGTAAATGAGCCCTAATAGTCACTGTTGGGCAAATGAGCACAAATAGTCACTTTTTGGTAATTGAGCCCTAATAGTCGCTGTTGGGCAAATTAGCACAAATAGTCGCTTTTTGGTAAATGAGCTTGAATAGTCACTGTTTGTAGTAGTCACGTAACGACTAATTAGCATCTATGCTAGTTTGTGTGTCTCTACAACACAGAGCTCTCCGATTTTACGATTCCCTTCTGTGAATTTTGTGAGCAGATTAAAATGTCTAAGGTACAGATTGTTGTAAATCCACAGGTGTCCCCCCTAAGGAGACAGAGGGATTTGGCTCCTCACGTACATCCCTCCAGCGACACCCACTCTGTCTTTGTGCCAGCTCAACCCTCAACCCCACCATTGTGTCAGAGGACTAGTTAACTACGCTTTGTTCAAATACCAGCCCTAGTGAACCACTATACACGAGTGTGGACACAACATGAAGATGTAGCCTTAATGGCAGGTAAACTGGTGCCCTGATCCTTTTTGTGAAAACAAGGGTTAAAAAAAAAACCCCCTCTATGACGAAGAACAGAAAAACAGATGTTTAGCTACAAACAAACACGTGCGCAACCAAAGTGTTCCTTGTTAACACGATCGGACTGTGGAGGCTCCCCACTTGAATTTACTCAGTAGTGTAGAACCACCACTCAAGTAATGCTGTTTTCTTTCTGCCCCCCCCCAAAAAAACAAGCAAACAAAGAAATGACAACAAAAAGATGGGTGGTGGTCGTCTTACCAGGATACTGTGTATTTACCTCCGTTTTGTGTCAGATGTGTGCGCTGTTTGCCTTCTCTAAACCTGCCTCCCATGTCCTACAAACAAATTGTTGAGGCTCGTTAAAAAACTTCCTAATGGAAATGCGAGGACACTAATTTACACTCGGTTATTAAAACATCTGCATGTCTCATAAAGGCCCGCCACATTTCTGACCATTGTCAATACTGGCAAGATCAATTATGATAACCAATTGTATTTGTACCCTTCTGCTCGCTTTGCATCGCCTCTCTGGAGTAGGACACAGACAAGGGGCCAGAAATGGTCTCCCAGACCATTGGCAGGGGGAACTTGCTCCCCTGTGGCCTATCACCAAACTCAAACTTTTCTCTAGCTGGGAAAGAAAACCTGTTCTGCCTCTTTAAGGCCAATGGTCCTATAATGATATGTTAATACAGGTTTTTTAAGGAAAAGGGTCAGGGTTCTGAACATGGAAGCATTATTTTAAAGCAGTGCTTAATTTGTAAATCAGGAGGGGCCCAGAACACAGGGAGAGCGCTGTTTTGGCAGGTACTGTTTCAATTGATTTTGATTTTCATCCAATCAAATTGGTGCCGGACCAAATCTGGGAGGTCCTGGATCCTGTTCCGGCACAAATTAAGCCCTGTTTTAAAGGTTTTGTAAAAAAAAAAAAAAAACAATAAAAGGAAGTGGAACAACTTTACTGTCTGTTCACCTGTAAGTCGACAAGGGGCAATCTGTTGTTGCCGGTTTGAACTACGACCCCCCCCCCCCCCCCCATGTTTCGGTCAGCAGCATGGGTAACGAGCCGTCAAACCAGCTACGTCCCAGAAGGGAGCCTTTAGTACAGCCCGGGGGCCCGTCCAGCCCACTTCGGCCGTGTTAACAAAGTCGGTGGACAGCTGTGCTTTCTCCTCCGAGGGTCGCGTCTCAACCCCTGCTGCCTTCCACTTTAATGACAGATGCATTTTATTTGCAGCTGCGTGCTCACCTGCCATGGAGATAACAAGAGGGAGACACGAGAGAGATCAGACTCCCGGCAGCCCCAAGCCACGGCCCTCTCCCTGTAAAGGGAGGGTGCTCCAGACCTCCGAACTCCGCAAGGGACTCGGTTCCTTGGCCAGCGTGCAATTGTAACGTCAGAGTTCAGTCCCTGAAACAAATCAAGGAAGAATAGAACACACACATATGTTTCTATGCTTAGTCATAATCAGTTATTAGTCAGTTATTATGAAGAGCTTGTCAAACTTTAATGAGTGGGACGGCAATGATGTTTTTCAGCAAACCAAAGTGAAATTATATCACGATTTGAAACGGCCTCTGGGTTAAAATCTCAGTATCAAATTTTAATTGTTTTGTTGTCTACTCTGGCCTCATAATTGTGCTACAACAAATGTTTCATTTGTTCTGCTTTCCCATAATGTTTTGGTGAGTTCTGTAGTACCAAGAAAACAGAGGGTTTTTTTTTTTGCGTGACTGTGGATGAAGTTTAACCGAAACTTAAATTCTGCTTCTTCACCCCCCTCCTTCCAGCACTTGTTTGGAGTGTAAGCGCACCCCCACCCCTCCCGGGGATGTTACAGAGCATATGGGCATGTATGCAGAAAGGTCATAAAAAAGAAAGAAAAGAAAAGAAAAGAAAAGAAATGTGGGCTGGGGGGGGTAGGAGTGGAGCAGGTATCAAAGGGAAGAATACTGGGGGCTGGAGGACAGTCACCTGGTTTGTTTGATGTGGTCTGTGCACTCCACTGCCCCCATCTGCACCCTCCTCATCACCCAGGTAACAGTCTGCATGGACGAGGCGATCCGACACCCAGGACCCATCCTGGGTTAGCTGAGTTAGCAGCTGGCCCTGCCCGATCGGAGTGAGCTGCCTCCCATCTGCCCCCCAACACAGAACCTCCCCTCAGCGTCCCTGAAGCGGCGCGACACCTGATGCTGTCGACACACTTGAGTCATCTCTCACTCACTCTTTTCCTTTCTTTCCCCTTTCTTTGTGTTTTTAAAATCGTTCCACCTTCCAAGCACGGCAGACAGGATCCCCTGACGGCCCTCTTTATCCCGCTGGAGCTTGAACACCCGCGCTGAACATCTGGAGAGCTCCAGCTGAGCAGAGAGCATGGTCTGAGATCCCTCTTCAAACAGACTCTTAGGGGCTCTGCTGCCTCCACAATAGAGGATCCACCTTCTGTGCAGAAACCTGCAGTCCTGCTGCTTCGCCCTGGAGCTAAACAGCAAACGCAGCGTCCTGTAAACTCATTAATCAAGCATAGCAAAAGCCAGCGGGATTAGAGAAGATGACTGGCAGACCGCAGGCAAGAATGTGAGACTAAGTTTTATTTTTAAAGCGAAACAACTGCGGGCACTTCAAAAGGCGAAACATGCAAAGTCTAATTCCGAGTTTGTGTGCAGCGCAGGGAAGGGAAGGGAATATTGTATGTCGCCAGTTGCCTTATTTACCGCCACCTGTTTCGGCACTTTGTGAGTGTGCTGCAGACTGATTGGTTAGTTGAAAGGCGTTGAAAGGTGAGTGCCCTTTTACTCGTCTCCACTTATCCAACGCCAAACAGCCACAACCAAACTCCATTACTCTTTTCTTTACCCTGGGGGCGTATACATGCTTACTCCAATTAACCTTACAAATTATGTGACTGGTTTTCGTGGCCTGTTTGCTTTACCACAAAAAAACAGATTTCGTTTACCAGGTTACTTATATATATTTATATTACTTTGTTCCACACGATCACACACACAGACATACATGCAGAAAGGTGCATGTTTACACACCTGTACCACAATTCTCACACATACACAGTTTATGTTTTCTCAGTTTATGGACCATTTTGAAGCATCTTTGTGCTATTTTTATTCAACAACAGTGTTTTTGTGTTTTTTTTCACAGTAAGACATGGATTGCAAATTTTATTTAAAAAAGTTTTTGATCTGGCAGGAGGTGAGGTTACGGTGTTTTAGGCGACAAGCTTGAAACCGAAAGATTGCTGGGACGACTCTCACCCCAGCAGTTTTGTCCCAGGTACTTAATCTTGCTACATAAATAACTGGTAAACTGGTTTTAAGTGAAATCTTAGAAAATGAACTTGCCAGTTCCATAAATGGAGATGGCCTCTTTCTGAAGAACTCTCCTTCAGCATTTTCTAGTCAGCACGACCACACTGCCGTTTCAGGCATCAAGAGCTGAGAACCTCTTCTCGTTTTCTGTAACCTCACCGAGACCACATCTCTGTGCATTCCACAAACCTCTTCCGATCCACATGATCCTGGTCAGAGAAGAGTATAAGCGCATTAAGCACGATCCCGGTTAGAAAACTGTATAAGTGTGTTAAAAATGCAAATGGCAAAGAGACAAAAGAGAGGAATTTTAGTGTAAGAGGATATTTGCTTCACAAGAGAGTTTATTCATGGGTCACGCTCGCCACACGGTTCATTAATTGCATTGCAAAACATTCTGGATTTATTGTTTTTTTAACACTTGAAGTTACATGGTGTGGACGAAAAGGCACTGGAAACGTGGTCGAGGAGTTGCATAAACAACCAACAAGAGTGATGCGGAGACCAGAAAGGTGGAGCACTCAGTACTACACAAGCAAATTGCAAAAATGCACACATTTATGTCCAATGTTCAAAGTCAGTTAATACGATGGTAACACGTCAACGGTTTGTAGACATTGTCATGCAGTCCGGACGTGCTTCTGCCCCTTCGTGTATGCAGTGGAGTGCATTGACAGCTAATAAAAGACGTCGCTTGACCCCGGTCTCTCGTTGGCAGGGAAACGTGCATCATCGTGCGCTGGGCCACCGTGCACATTACCAAGCACCACAGCTAAGAAAGTTACTTTTACTGAGGTGAGCTCACTCATATGCTCTGCCTTTTTAAAGCTGCATTGCTGGATTGGGATCTTTATCGTGCTCGTTTGACTTCCAGCACCCGAATTGGTTCATTTTCGCCATATATCAAACAAGAGAACAGTACCATCAGGGATGCACGGACATGGAAAACTTTGCAAGTAGGTGAGAGTTTACTTTAATTAGGTAAGTCCTGGGTATTTTGCAACAGGCTATCCTTAGCTACCATGACAACACTCTCTGTCTCAGTTGGCTCCAGTAAATTGTCGCAGTGTGCTAAGAGCTGAGATTAGCTATTCTGTATATGGAAACAGCTGATCGGCTTTTGAGGTTGGCAGAGGGGATGGGGGAATTTCTCTTTTAAATAAGGCTTTTGGAATGACTGGTGTTGCAACAATATTTCACCCCATCAGGTGAACCCTGCCTGAAGCAGCGAGGGTATTTTTAATGGTCCTCCCTCTTCCTGTGAAGCGGAGAAGAAACTGCTGAACTATGTTTCGTTTTTGCGTGTCTGGTTCCGGCATCCCCCCTCCCCCGCCACCCCAGTCAAACGCTTTGGCTGCCTGAGAAACAAAAACTCCACACTACTGTTGCGATTTTGTTCAAAAGATTTTGCAAATAATATCATCTTTTTTTTTTTCCACAAAAAAAGTGCTTGCAAGCGGAGTCCACGTTTATCCTTATTGCAGTTAGGCAAAGTACAGGCAAGCTATTTTTAGGACATTAAGCAGCACCTCAGCAAATAAATTAAACCCTGGTCAGCGCTACAGAAGAGTATAATGAAAGTGCACTTTATCATCTGTAAGGTAGCTTATCAGTTTTTTACACGACAGCCATATTAAAACAGTGACCTCTTGTGTGCGTGGGTTTTCATCAAAGAAATAGTTCTAAGCGTAACTTCATTATGTGCTTTAAAAGACCATGTTTGCCAATCATTTACAGCCGTAAAATGCCAAAGCACGCATGGCGTGAGTTCAGATAATTTCTCTCCGGAGGGATCAAACAGCCTTTACCCTTTTTTTCTCATGTGATTTTGGCCCCAGAGAGAAAACCAAACAGGAGAAGGGAGCCCTCGTGTGCAAGGACAGCCACGTTATCTGACGGCTCGCTCTTTAAATGTTTCCAGGAGTTGAGGTCCTTTGGAGAGGGGTGGCTCGTTATCCAGTTTAAACCACGTTTACTGTCAGCCACAGATGAGGCACAATGGGACAGCTGGTGAAATTGAGACATTGGCTTGAGATGGGGGACCTCATGGTAACCTCATGTAACGGGAAGGTGACCCACATGATAAGCTCACAGAAAATTACGCCAAAGAGCTCACGCTTGCCCATGTGTTGTGTAGTCGATGATCTGAACTGTCTCTTCATTTTCTGTCTCTTGCGCTGCCCACTTAAAAAAAAAAAAAAAAAAACCATGTCAACTCCCCTCGGATGCCAACGTCCCTAACTGAAGCTACTGCTGAGAGTGGAAGCACCTGTAGAGAGAGAGAGAGAGCGAGAGAGAGAGAGAGAGCGAGAGAGAGAGAGAGAGAGACAGAGAGGAGAGAGAGACAGAGAGGGAGAGAGAGAGAGAGAGGGAGAAAGACAGAGAGG
>JAOYSI010001214.1:0-17357 GCA_025775065.1 Hiodon alosoides
TACACTGGTGTAGTAAGTTTAGTGTTGGGGTGTGGAGGTATACACTGGTGTAGTAAGTTTAGTGTTGGGGTGTGGAGATATACACTGGTGTTTCACTTGTTCCTACAGCACAGCAGGAGTCATCTCTAAAACCTCAAAACCAATTAAATAAACCCCTACAACCACAGAGAACTCTGTGGCTAGGCAAGAAATGAAAAGCAGGAGCAGAGAAAACCATTAAAACAACACAGGTAGATTCTCAAATACCGAAACCAGGAACAGAGAACCACTAAAAAACCATTAAAACGACACTTTTTTAAATTTTATTTTAAAAAACTACCCTTTCAGGTACAAATTTACCTGAACAGTCTTTTCCGTTTGTTTAACAGAATACAATAAAAAAGTTAAATAAGTATTTTAGTGAATCCACAAAATGAGAAACAGACTGGCTGTCCCATAAATCCCTTCCTCTGCCTCAGTCTTGTTTGGCCTGGACTTTGGCAGTCAAGTTCTCCACTCTACTGTAACCACAGAACAGAACCCAGGCACATCCGACATCTCCACAATATGCATGATTTGAGATGGTGAAGAACACTGATTGTTTGTGATACGCTGGGTGAAACTTTTGGGTGATGGGTGCGCTTCTGAGACATGGCCGGTGCTTTATTTGTAAATCAGGAGCTCAGTAAGGGGTGCTGTTTCGGCAGATCAGATAGGTGCCGGTCCGAATCTGGGAGGTCCCGTATCCTGTTCTGGCAGGACCCGGCACAAATTAAGCCCTGGATATGGCTAAGACCCTCACTAAAACATCACTGCACTGATCTCAACATGAGGGAAGACTCCCAGGTAAGACAGAGGCAAAACGAGAAAAATACAGAGCATTGGGTGTGAGGGATTTGTGCCGATCACAAATCAATCACCACTAAGACACTTGGCTGAGATTTTAACATGCAACATCAGCCTTGAAACCGGAAGCCCAATCCGAACGTGAACTCCTTCATTAGCAGAGAATTTTCACAAACTGTGTAGGAGTGAATCCTATTTATCTGTTAGTCTCACTCCCACACACTTTCGCTTTTCATTTGCTCCGCTTTTTGTTTATTTTATCCTCCATTATGCGTGGCTAGCTTCTCCGTGAGCTGGTTATATGTGTTACAACCATTTCCTCCCGTTTGAATTCTAAAATCTAATGTTGCTAGGAAAAGCCTAGTCAGTCTCAAGATATGAAAAAGTGTCTAATAATCTCCACTGCAGACAAAGCGATCTGCTTAATGTTGTGATTCACTTATGGATTTGAATAGAATTAAGGTAATTATAGGGTTGAATCGCTCAGTTACTTACTGACCAGTATGATCTTTCAATTAAATAAAAAAATGATTCATAGGAAAAGACCGAGAAGGGGAAAGAGAGGAACGGAGAATTTTAAGGGTTTTCTTTTAGTTTGGAATAATTTGGGTCACTAACTACAAACTGAAAGCAGCGCTGAAGTTAAGGGTTTTCTTTCAGTGGGGAAAATGTTTGTTGCTAAATAAACGGACTGAAAACAGCGCTGAACTTAACGGGTTTCATTCAGTTGGGAATAATTTATGCCGCTAACTAAGCGAAGTGAAAACAGCACAGAAATCAGGCAGTTTACAGGCACCATGCTGTCACCCGCAGAAACATCAAAAAACCTGAAAGAAGGGTTCGAGCCCAGCCAGATATTTTACTGAAAATTCTTCATTCATTCAGCGCACATTATTGTGTAAGCTAATCGTCCAAAAGCAGGATAAAAGACTTGCCTAATGCACGTAACAAAATACACAATTACAACTGCAGCTAAATATTAATACATTCGACTCAGAGCACCGACTCCAGGGTGATTAATTAAACCACCGCCGGACAAGCGAAAACACTTAGAATTCTGTATTTATAAAATAAAAAAAAGACTCTGTATTTATAAAATAAAAAAAAGACTTAAAAGACTTTAAGACTTTAAAAAAAATCCCAGTAACTGGGATATTTCTGTTTAAAATCAAAAGATTTGCGCAGTTACAGCCTAATGAGCGCGATGAGATGCGGCTGGTGCTAAGATAAGCCAATAAGACCCCTTTAAAAAACGAATAAAATCGTCTTCATTTGGTTTTAATTTTCAAAGCTATTTAAAAATATGATACTGTCTGTCGGCATTCTGTCTGTATTGCACACATTTATTAACTGAAGACAGGAAGGAGGATTTTTTTTTTCTGAACTATTGAGCATTAACTAGTACAGTCCGACTGTTAGTTTTGGCCCGTGTCATCAGCGAGAAAACGGACTTAGAAACAAAGGAAGTTGCCCTTAAAATAGACTGCTCTTTCCCTGACTGTGGCGGTTCTCATACTGCGTGCTCTTTTGATAGCGTTTTAAGTGCTGTCCTTCGTTCAGAAAACGCTGACCCATACGCTATATTTACTCAGCAGAAGCCAGGGCAGGCTGGAACTACACTTTAAATGTATACTGATTTGCCTTTACACAGGCCATGATGGTCTTTGAGATCCCGGAATGGAAACGAGCCTGGGAGTATTTCGGCTTCTAAGCACATTGTTGGTATTATTTATTAACAAGTAAAATGTTTAAAAAGAGCCCCACCAGAAGGCAAACCAATTTTCCCTGATTAGAACATGCAGATTCTTTAGGCATCACTAGCCGATCCCAGCATCCATCCAAGCCGTCATTGTCAGCCGGACTGGTGGTCCAGCAATCAGACCCACAAGCCATAGTGAAGTGTGGCACAGAAATTCAATCACAATGAGGTTCAAAACGGGCTCCACTGCAGATGGGGCTGTGACAACTCAGGGAATCACACTAGAGTATGTGAAAGGTTCTGGTCATGTCACCTTCAGGGTTTTTCAAGTCAGATAAGCACAACTATAAGTACCTAACTGACGTAAGCCACAAAAACACATAACTACTGATTAGACCTCTGATTAAACAAGCCAGTCCCATTTAAACGCCTTAGACATGTCTCAGTTTTCTATTTAATGGTAATTTCCGGGCATCACGCCCTTCAGCACATTGGGATTATATGTGTATCATTCTGAAACGTGATTCATAACTATCACATATTTTTCCTCAATTTGAAATATTTAAAATCAACGTTGCTCTTCTACGCCCCATGTAGGGGGTTGCAGCCCCCTCCCAGATATCCAAACACAAATGTATCCCATTTAGAGGAGGACAGCCAGTTCCCTTATAGTGAAATAAATGTTGAGGGGGAAATCCCAAACCCCTCCAGTACACCTGGTGTGGGGTAATCCCTCTACCAGTGAGGGGAGTCCAGCTTTGATGGAGATGGGGGGCTCTTGGTGTCCACCTAAGGTGTACGGTATCCTCTGTAAGTATTTTCACCAGAGTTGGCTAGAGCAACAAGAGGTATCGACCCACGGATTTGAGATTGACAGGCTGGCCGGGGAAATCTTCCTTTTGGGGAACTAGACGCGGTAAGGGCATCCTGATGGTTGAAAAGTAATTAGGCTTTCAGGCACTGTGTGGTTTTTTCGGGCTTTTATAAATTACAAGCAGTTGTTTTTTTCCCCCCAAAAATATTGCTTTGTTTTGTGAAGAACATGTCATCCAGTTGAACCTGTTCAGCGTTATGGAAACAAAACAATAAACATCTGAGGTGAACGTAGATATCTGCACGAGCACGGGAGAACCATTCTGAGATCACGGGACACGGCAGACGGCTTATCAGTTTCGCTTCGGTTAGGTTCAGTCTGGCTAAAATTTTGTGTATGAACGTTCATTTTATGTTAGCATAACGAAGAGTTTAATTACGTTCTTTTCTCAAAATCGTGAGACATTTTTCTGTAACCTTGTCTATACATTGCAGAACCTTTAAATATCAATTATTTAGTTTTTTGCCTTAAAGGTGCAACTTTAAATGAAATAGTCTGCGTATCTCTGATATATTTTTACAGAATTACACTATATACTTTTTTAACCAAACCGATTATTTGCTAAACTCAAAACTGTATTAACAAAATCTAATAAAAATAAAACTGTATTAATCAAATGTAAAAACACAAAACTAAATTAACTAAATGTATGAAACAAAAGCTATATTAATGAAATGTAAGAAACACAAAACTATATTAATGAAATGTAAGAAACATAACCCTATATTAATGAAATGTAAGAAACATAACCCTATATTAATGAAATGTAAGAAAACCAAGACTATTTCACGCAGCCAGATTAGATCAGACGAGATGCAGCCCTAAACAAATGGTTTTAATGTGTAAAGTTTAACGGTATTACAAACACAAGCAAGTCTGTGAAATTCACTTCATATTATTTTTCGGAAACAAAATTAATTACATACTTTGGATTCCTAATGAGTTCTGAAAACATTTATGCCAAGACACCATTCATTATATAAATGATATGTTTATTTTAATTCCAAGAATTTTAAAAATAAGTTATTTGGCTAGATGGTTAAAAAATCTTCAAATAACTGCTATAATATCCGTGAATAAAATACAATGATCTTTTTACAATATTTGGTTTTACTGCCTATGAGGCTTGGCCTCTAAATAAAGTATAAATCTAATCCTAACAAAAGGAAAATAATGCACGGACTTGATCTTTTAAAATGAATAAATCATACTTTCTATGTGCCATACACTGGTGTAAATCTGATGTAAATCTGGTGTGAGTCTGATTTAAATCTGATGTAAATCTGGTATGAGTCTGGTGTAAATCTGGTGTGAGTCTGATGTAAATCTGATGTAAATCTAGTGTGAGTCTGATGTAAATCTGATGTAAATCTGGTGTGAGTCTGATGTAAATCTGATGTAAATCTAGTGTGAGTCTGATGTAAATCTGGTGTAAATCTGGTGTGAGTCTGGTGTAAATCTGGTGTAAATCTTGAGACTGGTTTCCCCTTTAGTGTTATTCTCCTGCCATTAAACCTACAGCATAGTGAAGTCTGGTGGCTTGCCTATCCGTGGTTGTAGATTAAAGATAAGACGTGGAAATTGATGCACATACACCAGGATGGTTGGGATCTGCAGGAGTCAAAGGAACGCATAACTGCGCCAGCTCTTATGATTATTTTAATGTAGCAATTTCGCCTTTGTCTAATTTGCCTTGAAAATGTCCATTATCGGTATATATTATATATAAGATGGAATTATAATATATTTGTTCTAATTTTTTAAACTGAACTATCAAGTTTCCAAAATAATAATGTTATTTTTCCCAAAGATCTTGCAAGTTCCTTGGTAAAATAATATCCATTACATTCCAAAACAATCTCTAAACAACCCGTCTGAGACGCAAACAAATACAAACCACTGAGAGAAATACAAGCAGGTCATTTACCCAGGGACACACACACACACACACACACACAGGCAATGCACACACACACACACACACACACACACACACACACACACCCGATCGGATGTTGGATGTTCACCATGCAGGTGCATTAAGAGCATCCTGTACCTTCAGTAGCCACTGGGTGTAGTTCTCCATGACATGCTCCAGGTGCTGGATCTTCTGGCTGGAGAATTCCTCCTCTGCTTGGGGCGCGTCCCTCTGGAGGGCGTTGGCACTGACTCCCCCTCCAGGCCTCCCCTCCCGACACGGAGCCGCGCTTCCGTCATTCTCCGGGAGAATGAAGGTGTAGGTGCACTGTCCGTGCTGCACGCGGTGGTAGCGCCGGCCGTCGCCGTCCGCACCAGCCCAATCTGCCGCGGCCAGGAAGGCTCCCAGCCAGAGCAGATGGCAGGCAAACCTTTCCCTCACCATTGCAGAAGCAGCAAAGCTAAAAAACACCGTCCCCTCAGGTCCTTCCGATGAACAGCTAGCTGTGAAGTTTTTCCGCCCTCAGACTAGGTCAGACCCTTGTCACTCCAGAGGACCTACTGCCCCTGTTCCTCTGGACAACGGTGAAAAGCAGCAGCAGACCGCAGCAGCCAGACTGGAAGGCATGGCATGGCTTCGCCAAACGCTGTGATCCGGCATGCGCGTAGACGTTCAGCGCTGACCGATGTTTGTGTGGCCGTGAGAGTGCTACGCGGTCAGACTTCCTTTTTGGGGTCCGTAATGCCTCTCTGTGAGAGCTCTGTGCTTTCCTCACACACTGACTGGGAAGGAATGTGAGAGAGGGAGAGTGTGTGTGAGAGAGAGAGGGAGGGAGAGAGAGAGAGAGAGAGAGAGAGAGAGAGAGAGAGAGAGATTGCCCCCTGTACTGAGGTTGTGTGCAGAGACGTGGTTGAGGATCGTCTTACAGGCGGCCTGACCTCCAGCTTGTGTGGTAGCCCCTATGCAGTGGACGGTTGGAGCAGTCCTTTCAGCACAGCATCCGAAACGCATGGATCTTTTCTGTTTAAAAAGGCATGAAATAGTGCAGTCTCAAATTCACTGTTCCTGCTGCAGGATCTAGCGTGTAACTGAACATTCAGATGCGCCTGTCTAAACATTTAACTGTAACTGTCTGAACGTTCAGATGTGACTGTCAGAACGTTTAACTGTAACTGTCTGAACGTTTAACTAACTGTCAGAACGTTCAGATGTGACTGTCAGAACGTTTAACTGTAACTGTCTGAACGTTTAACTAACTGTCTGAACGTTCAGATGTGACTGTCAGAACGTTTAACTGTAACTGTCTGAACGTTCAGATGTAACTGTCAGAACGTTTAACTGTAACTGTCTGAACGTTCAGATGTGACTGTCAGAACGTTTAACTGTAACTGTCTGAACGTTCAGATGTAACTGTCTGAACGTTTAACTGTCTGAACGCTCTGATATAAATCTCTGAACGCTTAGCTGTAACTATCTGAACGTTTAACTGTAACTGTATGAATATTTAGCTATAACTGTCTGAATCTCATTCAGATGTAACTTAACCACCCAGTCCCATAACTATGGCAACTCGTTATATCAAACTAAGCCTCTTTAACAGTGATCTAGAAGTCAGTTGACAGATTAGAATTATACAAGATTATATTTATGTGTGTATATTTATGGGCCACTATAACATATATATATATCTTTGTATATATATTATATCTTTGTTCACAGTTTCCAAACTGATTTTTTATTTCTTACATCGGTCCTCTTAAAGTAATGTAAACATCAAACTGAGAAAATCAATATTTTTTCCCAATTATGAAAAAACTGCTGTTTTTAACCCTTATTTGCAAGTTGTCTGTTAAGTGATGCTGTTTAACGTCCCTGAACAAGAAGCTAAATCAGAGGCTGTTATTCTCTGCTGTGTGAACCCACCCACAGATACTCCACATGCTCTGTGTCTACTCTAAAGAAGTTATCATTTATAAGGTGTTTGCAGGCCAACTCTTTTACAGAATAATATGGCCAAAGTCACTAGTTAAGAGTTTACTCTTGGAAAGCCCCGGAAAGGTTTTTGACTTTAATTTCCTTTTGCGATGTAGCCGGGAAACCGAAAGAATTCTACAAAATCAATTAGGCCTCTGCTAATTAAATAGGCCTCTGCTGATTTGATATAATAAACATTATTCTCTGCCCTTAGTCTATCGTGACCCCTGCCAAGAAATCTCACAATTCCACCATCTGCACGTTTAATCTGAAAGATCTATAGAAAAGCTGTCCAATTCACCCGCCGTCACAACTAAAATTCCCTCAGGACTGCACAAAGGATTGCTGCTGTCTGCCTTTGACTGACAGGAATGACAGCTTGTCTCAGTCCTGGAGTACCATGCTTAGTTACCCCTTCATTTGGATGCAGACCCAGAACTGAGAGCTAACAGAAAGGGGGTATTCTTGGCGAATTAACCATCCAAGCAATGAGGTTAATCTGCACCAGTGAAAACAAGTCCATTCTTCTTCGCTCTGACACCCATTCCACACCATAAGGATTCCATCATGAGAACCACATGGTAATACGTACACCAGAGATTAAAGCAACTGCCTCACATTGCAGCATGTACTCACATTACCAAAGCACAGCGTATACTCACATTACCAATGCACAGCGTATACTCACATTACCAAAGCACAGCGTATACTCACATTACCAAAGCACAGCGTGTACTCACATTACCAATGGACAGCGTGTACTCACATTACCAATTGACAGCGTGTACTCACATTACCAAAGCACAGCGTGTACTCACATTACCAAAGCACAGCGTGTACTCACATTACCAATGGACAGCGTGTACGCACATTACCAAAGCACAGCGTGTACTCACATTACCAATGGACAGCGTGTGCTCACATTACCAATGGACAGCGTGTGCTCACATTACCAATTGACAGCGTGTGCTCACATTACCAAAGCACAGCGTGTACTCACATTACCAAAGGACAGCGTGTACTCACATTACCAAAGCACAGCGTGTACTCACATTACCAATTGACAGCGTGTACTCACATTACCAATTGACAGCGTGTACTCACATTACCAATGGACAGCGTGTACTCACATTACCAAAGCACAGCATGTACTCACATTATCAAAGGACAGCGTGTACTCACATTACCAAAGCACAGCGTGTACTCACATTACCAAAGCACAGCGTGTACTCACATTACCAAAGGACAGCGTGTACTCACATTACCAAAGCAACCCTGGACTAATTCCTTCAGTAAAGCCCATGTGTAGTCTGCAGTCCAGAACCCTGGACTAATTCCTTCAGTAAAGAACATGTGTAGTCTGCAGTCCAGAACCCTGGACTAATTCCTTCAGTAAAGCCCATGTGTAGTCTGCAGTCCAGAACCCTGGACTAATTCCTTCAGTAAAGAACATGTGTAGTCTGCAGTCCAGAACCCTGGACTAATTCCTTCAGTAAAGAACATGGGTTCAGGACATGGCCAGGGACACATTTATTCATTAGTGCTGCTGTCATTCTCACTCTCCACAGTGATTCCTGTTAACAAATTCAACAGCAGTACAAAGGTCTACACTCTGTCAAAAAACCATATCTCCCTTTCCCATGCGATGGCAAAGTTCAAGTCGAGGTTACCGAGAGGTCAGAGCACTTCTGTCCATCAAATATCTTAGTGCCTCCAGCCCGAATCAGCATTTTAGCTCACTGGATTTAGTTTCACAGTGCTCAGACGTGACCAGGTTGACAGGAACGAGGAAGGTCGAAGAGGATGAAAGACCCTGCCTTTTCGCCTGGCACCGAGGTACTGAAAACATCATGTTAACAACTCAGAGAGGTTAGGGCTAGTACTCAAAGGCTGTGGCACAAAAAAGGAAGACAAGGTTTAGATAAAGCTGGAAATCCCAGGCCCAAAGCAACACTCATAATCCCAGGCCCAAAACAACACTCATAATCCCAGGCCCAAAACAACACTCATAATCCCAGGCCCAAAGCAACACTCATAATCCCAGGCCCAAGACAACACACATAATCCCAGGCCCAAGACAACACACATAATCCCAGGCCCAAGAAAACACACATAATCCCAGGCCCAAGACAACACACATAATCCCAAGCCCAAGACAACACACATAATCCCAGACCCAAAAC
Source organism: Hiodon alosoides (assembly GCA_025775065.1). Classification (NCBI taxonomy): domain Eukaryota; kingdom Metazoa; phylum Chordata; class Actinopteri; order Hiodontiformes; family Hiodontidae; genus Hiodon; species Hiodon alosoides. The sequence goes on from JAOYSI010001214.1 coordinate 9,474, forward strand.
AACACTCATAATCCCAGGCCCAAGGCAACACATTACAGTAGAAGTACAACCAAGAATCAATTCCACCTGAGTTGATGAGTCTGTTACTTATTTAATTGAGTGCCAGTAGAAAATAATCCATTAGTGCATGAGATTCAGGGAAGTCTCTCTGTGTTTTCATGCTCTATAATACTGTGCTAGGTTATGCATGAAAATGTCTAGGTTACTGGTATGGAAAATATCACAATGGGGAACACGCAACAGCTTGCCGTATGCCTAGGTCAATGCTGCCAAATCCGAGTCAAACTACCACTAGGTTACTGGTATGGAAAATATCACAATGGGGAACACGCAACAGCTTGCCGTATGCCTGGGTCAATGCTGCCAAATCCGAGTCAAACTGTCACTAGGTTACGGCGTGCTTCACAAAGGTGACAGAAGTTGAATAAATGCTTCTCGAGCACATTGAACAGATGAAAAGGGGAATCAGATTGCAACGTTCCAGCGGACTACCATGAATCCACAATTCTAATTCTAAGTTGCATCAGTGCGATGGGATCCCTGCTTTTAATTTATAATCAACAGGTTCAGTGACCTGCATAAACAAAGAACATGATCTTCAGTATGTCTGAGAGTGGCTAAACTTGGCATGTGGTTTGAGAGAGAAAGCCGCCAGCGTATACACACTGCCCTTCCAGGATTCCTGCAGACACATGAGGTGAAACTTTCCCCCTCACTCCAGCTGTAGCCCTCATGGGGCTCGAGCTGCGTACTTTTATTTATAGGTGTTACTCTTATCTCAGCAGATGGCTGACAGAATTACCTTGGAGAGGACTGTTTGACAAAGTGAGGGACAACATACCTCCTCCCCCCTCCTTCAACAGACCTACCTGAGAGTCTGGCAGTACACTAACCGAGGGGGACGGGGGCAAAAGAGATGATCGGCGCCCCCTACCACTACTCAAAAGTCAGCGTTGTTCGTGGTGTTTACCTCCACGCCACGCTGAAGGGCATTTAAACCAGAGAAGGATTTTAATGAAGATTAAATCTTAATCCCCACTCATCCCGCCCATGATGTTTCGTTGTTCTTGTCTGTATCACCTAGGATTAGATAACTGACACCAGCCAGACCGGTTGTCTGTCAGCTCTATCCAAACGGTAATCCCTTAATGTTCTTGTTATTTTTTAGCGAGGCAAAGAATGTTCTTGATTTGCTGTGGCACTTTGCATGCTGGTTCTTGGCTCCTTCTAATTTGCAATCTGTGCCGGAAGTTACCCACTGCGATCTGTGCCGGAAGTTACCCACTGCGATCTGTGCCGGAAGTTACCCACTGTTTCTTCATATGCGTGTATTTAAATTATATTTAGCAATTAAACTAACCCTGAAAGCAGAAGAGTGCAGACAAACACCTGGTGGGGGTGATAAATGTACACTTCAACACAGTTTGACACACATCTTGACTTGTCCACAATGACAAACGTTTCCCTGAAAACATTATTAGAAGCAAATGGCAAGTGAATCCCATGGCAGCATATCACATGCCCAGCGATTCGCTGGTGTGCAGACAAAACGTGCCCAGCGATTCGCTGGTGTGCAGACAAAACGTGCCCAGCGATTCGCTGGTGTGCAGATAAAACGTGCCCAGCGATTCGCTGGTGTGCAGACAAAACGTACCCGGCGATTCGCTGGTGTGCAGATAAAACGTGCCCAGCGATTCGCTGGTGTGCAGACAAAACGTGCCCAGCGATTCGCTGGTGTGCAGACAAAACGTGCCCAGTATATATGGGGTTTAGTGGCAAAGTGCAAGTCACACACAGGTACTGAGAAATCAATTCCTTGTATAATCCTCATGCAAACTAAACATTAACATCACAGAACGTTTTCCTGAGTGCCACCAGATGTTACAAACACCCATTTGAGGTGGGTTTTTTTTAAATGTTTGTCCTGCGTGTTGAATTGGCAGATAATCAATTTACCCGTTTGAACTGAAAAGTGTAAGGTAAAAATTCAGATTTTTATACATGAAAATGAGTCACACATCAATGAAATATCTGTCTGCTAGTTTAGTGGAACCCGGCTACATGCTAGGGATCTTATTGACTTTAAAAGAATCCAGCAAGTAGGAAATCTAGTTACATTTTAACTCAGCCTCTGGGTCAGTGAAGGCCAGTAATTAAATAGGGATTTTCTCATGAAGAACACCTTCTTCCTCCTCAGTAGTTATGCTTTTTACCTGTAACCTGTGCTGGCTTTTCAGTACAATTTAAGTAGCTGTATACAGTGGATACAGGTGTGTTAAAACATCTTCCACTCTTACCCTCATGACATTTCCACATCAGTTAGAATCCCAAAGCGCATGTTTTTGTGATCTGAAATCTGAATAATCTGATCTGTGATCTGAATGATCTGAATGATCTGTATGATCCATGATCTGTAATCTGTGATCTGTGATCTGAATGATCAGTGATCTGAGATCTGAATGATCCATGATCTGTAATCTGTGATCTGTGATCTGAATGATCTGTGATCTGAGATCTGAGATCTGAATGATCTGTATGATCTGAATGATCTGATCTGAATATTTATTATTTTTTCTCTGCATGCCACACCATTATTAAGCCTTTCTTCAGCCTAGTTCATGTACATCTAAGCAACACGTGGTACCAGTCGTTTGTGTCAAACCAGACCTTTGATACCATGAAAACTAGATCCAGGTTTTTACGAGTCTGAAACTTGGATCTGACTGGAATTCATAAAAGCTGTTGAGTTTTCTGCAGGGAGTTATTTATAAGAATAATAACTGGGAGTTGGATTTCTTTTGAATAATTCACTATACATATACTTAACGAAACCCCAATACAATGTCAATCTTTGGACTCACAATACCATGACACACAATCTTTAGAAACACAATACAATGACACACAATCTTTAGAAACACAATACAATGACACACAATACCATCGATGACTCCCCTCTTTTTCAGTTCAGGGAAGCTTTACAAACAAACACTTTTACCACCAGGTTTTAAATACTTAACTGACTTGCTTGCCACCTTTGGTAATATAACTAATATAACCAGCTTTTTTAGTTTATTACTTTTACAGACAGCAGACATTTTCAACGTTTAAAAAAAGAAAAAATGTCTGTATTTATCATGCTTTTCCATTTGAGATTGAGGTAGTGTCTGTGTTGTGTGGTGTGTGTGGTTACTTATGTGTGTAGGTGTGTCTGTGTTGTGTGGTATGTGGTTACTTATGTGTGTAGGTGTGTCTGTGTTGTGTGGTGTGTGTGGTTACTTATGTGTGTAGGTGTGTCTGTGTTGTGTGGTGTGTGTGGTTACTTCTGAGTGTAGGTGTGTCTGTGTTGTGTGGTGTGTGTGAGCGTGTGTCTGTGTCTGTGTTGTGTGGTGTGTGTGGTACAAGTGTGAGCGTGTGTCTGTGTGCGGTTGTCTTTGGTCACCTGGCTTGTCTTGACTTCAATAAACAAGGTGGCTGATATTTGTCTACCACAACAAGCTTTATGGAAAAAAGCATGTGGGCCTTTTTGTTATTATCTCAGGTTGTGTTCAAATGCAGAGCAAACTGAACCCAAATGTACTACTAGTGCTCTCAAAATTCCCTATTTACATTTTTTATGGGATTTTATGAAATCTATCCAGGAGGCAAAATGATGTCCACCCTGGCAGGAGTGCTCCAGATCGTAAAAGACAATGAGCTCTGGGAAATGAGTGACAGTAAAGCAACGCTCACAGGAACGGCCATTAGTTTCCATTTAAAAAACTGTAAAATATGAAACTTTCAGTCTAAAGTTTTTTAATCAAAGATGATGAATCGTGCTTTCACCCCGTGCGCCCACTGTCAAGAAATCTTAAACGATAATGCCTTTACTAGCTAACTAGCTACTAAGTAAACTATACGTTTTGTGACATTTCTAAAACGTTTTTTTTCTTTTCTTTTTAAAAATATACATTTTTGACATAAATAGTACAGATATATTTTGCTTGCTGGCACCATCTCTCACTACACAGAACAGAAGCACGAGAATCCCGCTTATTGACTGTTCTCTCTGGTAGTTAGACATCTCATTATCTACGAGCAGTAGTAAAAACACCACTACTACACCTTCACTGAAGTATACAACCCTACTACACCTTCACTGAAGTAAAAATCGCTACACCTTTACTGAAGTAAACACCACTACTACACCTTTACATATGAGCAGTAGTACAGACAACACTACTACACCTTCACTGAAGTAAACACCACTACTACACCTTTACTGAAGTAAACACCACTACTACACCTTTACATATGAGCAGTAGTACAGACAACACTACTACACCTTCACTGAAGTAAACACCACTACTACACCTTTACTGAAGTGAACACCACTACTACACCTTTATAAGTGACTTATGTCTTCCTGAGGTTTTTCACAATGTTACTGAGTCCATATGGCAGAAATTTTAAACAATTTAACCTGCCAAATATTGTAAAATGTCAGTTTATCCGTTAAAAACCAGAGTCCAGACGTAGAGAAAATCATTTAAATTTACAAGGTGTCTTTTGTTGAGTGCTAACACGGTTCACATGTCAAAGGGTTATATCAACAGGAAGTTCAAACGCTGTTGTTTAATTGTTCCCAGAAGACAATCCAATTTAATCACTTTCATAACTGTAGTTTTTGTTATATTTGAAAAATCTCCTGGAGATTAATGATTTACAGAAGCACAGGTGAAGTTAATATATTTACTTTCCTGTGTTTCGTTGCTGTAATGACCAAGAAATTAAAGTACGAAGTGAGGTGAGAATATAAATAAATGAATAAATGTCCATTCTTTTGTATTTCCAGGACAGAGCTGGTACAATACATATCTCTATACATATCTCAGCACCAGAGGCTGGAGAGTGTCTTCACATCGGAGTCACCATTAGCCTGTAAAAATAAATACAGCTAATTCAGCTAGCGCTAGAAACCGGCCAGCACATGGTCGCTAACCTTTTGACCAGGAGTTGAGCTGTTTTGCCTAACTTACTGGTTATGTTTATTGATCTTAGTTTTCTAACAGTTTACAGAGCCGGGGTCTGGTTCTGATGAGGTGGACCCCCGTTTTCACAGATGGGCAAACAACACCAGGGGCACATTCCCGTTTGTTTTACTCATTTACAGAGGACCCATCGCCGCCCCACGCAGCTTTAGCACATAGTGATGATTCTGAAGGTTCCTGTCTGTCTCATCTTTTCTACTAGTTATCAATGTACAATTACAGATTATAGATGTTTCAGACGCTTTGGGTTCTACAGTGCAGGAAGGGTTTTTTGGATATTAATACGTTTGGATAATCAATTTTTTATAATGTTTGTTAAAAGTTTAAGCTACAGTGTGCCAACTGAATAAAGTCTCATTTAATCGACTGAAATTTCGGTTACAGTTACCAAATTCTCACATAATTCCAACTTTTTGAAACTGAGTTGTATTGTTTTAAGGCAGTTTGCAACCCTGCACAGAACAAACTTTTTTAGAGAGAAGTGTCTGTATGGTATCAAGGCTTGTGTATTAAGCCAAAATGTCAGATATAAGACATGTCAATCGGTTTCTGAACAAGTGAACTGTTGGAAGGTGCAGAAAGGTGTAGCGAGTGCCAGAAAAGAGAGATTTTGTTTAAGATGTTTTGTCTTATTCCCCCGCCGCTCTGAAGGTCTCTGCTTGCCAAATTCTGCTTTGTGAGGACATTAGGGGCACCATCACCGGTGTCATTGACAAATCAAACAAACATCTATGAAGTCAGCCAAAAACTCACTGTAGGAAACTTTATTTTGTGTGTCAGCTCGTTCTGCGGCTTTCACTCAGAGATTACGTGCTTCACCCAACACTGGAAAAAGAGCGTCCATTTGGGGACTCACGGTGGCCATTTTGAGCTCCTTTGCCACCTTTGTCTGTAACACGGCTTCGCTTTTCCATGGCAACTGATAGTTTGGCTGGTACCGCTTGATTGGTTACCTTCCTCATCATCATTTTCAGCTTCCCTGTTCTTTGCCGTGTCAAACGTTGGGTTTTATGAGAGAATATCTTTAACTTGCGACCCATCTCGTACAACACAAAATGGCCTTACAGACGGGTACAGATACTGATGCTATCGGAACAGTGAAGATTCATTGGGCAGATATTTACCCACCATGGAATTCCTCTTTGCATTTCGCTAATATACTAGTATTTACTTTAAAATCCTTACTGGGCTGCAGGTTTGTATAATGATTCAAAGAAACCTGCCCTGCACTTGTAATCACAGTTTTTATTATTTAACCTCAAAATAAAAGTTAAAATGAGTTATGCATAATGAGGGGGAAAAATTAACTATTTAAAGGTAATGTCCGATTTTACACTGTCTCTATTCATATTGAATGGTTTTTCTACACAAAGAGAGGTTTTGCACCTGCAGGTGTGACGTGAGTAGATGTGGTTGGTATGGCTGACTTCGGAAAGGACAAACCAAGGGAGGTTCTCAATGCCTGCAAACTTCACATTTCACAAAAGAAATAGTTCTGAAAAGGGACAGGGCATCTTGTTTCTGTCCAGAAACTCACTTCTGACACGAGGTCACAGGTGACGCCTGTCTAAATAAAATAATAATAAAAACACACAGCCCGCACTGCTGAGTTAGTGATATATCACTCCAAGGCCCGTTCTGGGAACAGAAAGAGGACATAGCCTCTGATGAAAGGGGAACACTTGTGAATCGGTCTGGAATCACAAAAATGTTCCGAGGCGCTTATTTCCCCTAGCCTAACTGTCAACCAGCTGAGGGACGGCTGGGACCCTTTTCTCAGTGGTACACTATCAACGTAGTGGTGGCACGGTGACATTCAAGCCCCTAAGAAAATACTGCTCATTTGTCTGTCTTGCCTGGTTGAACATAATTTGTGTACGAAGCAGGCAGGGGCCCGGTCCGCTGGTGTATGTGTTAAGTAAAGGGAGAAGAACCCATAAGGTTAAGAAAAGTGTTTGGCTGACATGGAAAGCACTGATTCATTTAAGCTGGTTCAGTCCCTTGTGTGATGCGACAGGTTGCAGTTTACATTTCTAAAGAATGGACTGCGCAAACTGATCAGAAACTTTTTCGTTTTTTCTTTATATTTCTATGGAGCCCCTGTACTACAACACAAGGAGTTATTCCTCCCAAATCCCGTACGCCACTCCGTCGGAACGCCAAGGTGACTCCCAGCCATGTTAAAGGGAAAACTCTCCTCCTAAATACCTTCACATGTCCAGCGTCAGTTTCCAAAAAACCTCTCAGCAAAATGGACTGTAGCCCAGATCCACGAGATTTCCTGGAAGCGGTTATGCAAGTCTGTCAGTGCCTCTCAGCTCTCCGTCAACCCGTGGTTAAAAGCCGATCCTGTCACGGTCAAACCAACGACGGAGAACCACACCCCAGCGGATGACCGACCATGACCGCAAAGTAACAGGACTGTGAGGTAACACGAGCAACCAGGAATATGGATTTGTATATCAATAGCATTTAGAATGGGGGTTCTTTCTCAAGATGTGTTCTTGATTATTATAATATATTGCTTTAAAGCGGGAAGATTACGACACTATCTGACTGTAAATCCTATTCTTGCTGTCAGCATTATCTTAAATAGCCTTAAACGACCGGTCTTATAAATATACCTTTGCTGAAACGCTTCAGCTTGAGGCCCACAGACTGAAACATACTTTCAATCCTTGTTTGTCGGCAGAGTTCTAAAAATGGCAGATTTAAAAGACGTTATAAATGTACTGTATAATGAAATACAAAAACTATCAAAACGGTAAAAAACACAGCCATGGTGTCTACAGACACCTTCCTCACTGTAACACAGCTGTAACACAACCATGGTGTCTACAGACACCTTCCTCAC
>JAOYSI010001215.1:0-17356 GCA_025775065.1 Hiodon alosoides
TGTGTGTGTGTGTGTGTGTGTGTGTGTGTGTGTGTGTGTGTCTGTGTGTGTGTGTGTGTGTGTGTGTGTGTGTGTGAACAGACAAGAAGGCTGTCCTTGTGTCATGATTGCCCACTACCCATGCACCACCCAAGAACTTGCATTTTAATTGGTACTTACAAGTACTTGATTGCCACAATAATTTCATACAAATTTATCGTTGTGCGTAACTCCACACTATTCACAAGTCTTAGGTCTTATATGCTTGTTGAAGAAAGAAGTTGGGGGATGGGAACCCATGAGACTCTACATTAACTCTAATGTAAAGTAGTCTTCATATGTTTACCTTACAGTTCAAACACAAGTACAGCATGTATTTGCACTGGCTTTTCATCTGTCTGTTTTAATTAAGCTACCCTGTCATTGTTATGGTAAACCAACATGATTTATGTTGTCCAAGTTTTTTTGAGGTCTGTTTTTCTTCCCTAGAATCAAGCTTGATGTACTTACTTGAATTGTGGACAGTATTTTTTCAAAAATGATGGAATTAAGTCATGAATGAATGAATAAATGAATCAAATATCTTCATTGTAATCTCTGCATTTAGAGGAGACAGTGTTGCCCTGCTCTCCGAGTTTCCACTGTGACATGAATAAATCACAACAAATAAAAAAAAAAAGAAGATAAAAACTGAAAACTTCAAGAGCTGCCTGGCACCTTCACTTTAATCCATTCATATGCATTGGATGAAGTGTAGTACTGCAAAGCATCAGGTTTAAAGGAAGGCAATTCAACTCATTAAAAACCTATAGCGTTCCTTCCAACCCACCGCTTAATGCTCCAGAAATGGTCACGCTTTTGCTGTAAACTTTGAAGTGTCTTTAGTGAGAGGTTGCACTTCCCAGCACTGCTGTATGATTACGTCGGTGAAGGGTCTTCCTGGAAAAGGCTGCAGCACACCTTGCGCTGGAGGCTATTGTTTCTACTCTGTTCTCAGTTCCCAGATATGCATAGGTTTCATCACATCTGGGATGAAAGCTAATTCAATTTAATTCAATGCAATTTTATTTAATGTATTGCCTCTTAACAGAAACGCCGGCACATTTATCAAGAGGCACTTAAAAGAATAATTGTATGAGACGATGTTTTTAAAAAGTGCCAGATATTTTCGGACTCCTTCATGGCAATCAGATGAGTACCTTATAATAAAAATAATTAGATCGATGTTGCTTGAATTGTATGAAACCGGACACCAAGCTTAGGGATCCTCTACGGCAGTATATATCCATGTTAGCCTTCTCCTGATCTGATGAGCTAAACTCATCTGAGGATACAAGGTTAAAGGCCTCCAAATTCAGCACAACCCATTCAAGCCCTCCTTTGTGTCTATGTTGTGTCTATGTCTGTTGGTGGTAAGTTCCACATGACCATCATTGTGGACTGCAAAAATAGGCCTCGATCTCAGTACTGCCAATCGCATTTGTTCTATAGCTGTGAGGGTTTAGTGTGCTATGGAAACCGCACCGAAGCAGTTACTGTACGGTTTTTAATTGGGTCCTTGTGTCTGAATCTGAGTTGACCCAAGAGCACAGCAGTACACCATCACGTTTTCTATGGATTCATGTAAAAATTTGCTCTTTTATTGAATGACGACATAGGGGAGCAAGTAATTTTTATGGTTCCTGTAATATAAAAGTTTATAAAGTCATGTCATCATTACTGGATCTCTGCTTGCTAGTAATTTCAAGGAACCGGGAGTGTTGGTAACGGCAAGGAGTCTAATTTCATTAATAATTGCCTTTGTCCGTTCTCTTCCTGTAAACAGCGTGTTTCTAATTCATTAAATCCAGCCAAGCGTCACATCTCACAGCCTTCATCAATAATGCTCTGTTGTCTGATAACCTCTGTAAAATCGCCCCGTCAGTAACCCTCCAGGCCACCCTTGCGTTTATTACATACTGATCGTATACAAGGAGCATTTATCTTTAAAGCCCCTTTTTCCTTCAATAAAATAATGTAGAAAATGGTGGTAGCAGTGCTTGTTTTGCCAGTTTTGTTCTATATTTTATGTTCAATAAAAACGTATTCAAATTTTTATGGTGCAGTCCAAAATACAAAACATTGATGCTGCCTTTTCAGTTTACAAGTGCATAAAGGTTTATTGTTTTTAAAAATCTTTTTAAGGAATTCTAATGCATCTGCAGCACACTGTAGTGGGGAACAACTGAGCTAAACACACAGATTCATAGTATCTCTTTCCTGCGTCATGTTATCTTTTTGCTTCTGGATGACTTTTTGCTTCTGTCTTGGGTTGTACCAAGGAAGGCCATGTATTAAAACCTAGTCACATTTAAATAGGACAATCTTGTGGGCGAGCTGGCATATCCACACAGAAGACAGCAGAGACAGTAATAAAGTGCTGAATGTTCGACTGGCTCCGTCTTTTGTAGAGTTTTATAACAACAGGGCTTTGTTGCTAGCCCGGATAGAGAAACATGCTTTGATGTGAGCGACAGGACAGTGTCATTTGATTAAAGAGATCCTGTCACGAAAGACATAATGTGTAATTGGGAAATTCCATCTTCATGCATATTCATGAAAACCATGCCGCAAATTACTGATCCAAATCATTCCGGGGCTCTGATTCATTCCTCTACTGTCTCCTCCTTACGAAAGTTCAGTTATGGCACAAGAAACTCCCCAATCACTACCAAGGTCTTTTTTTGGGGGGGAAAAATTGGAGAATTTTAGAAGCTTTGCGCGGATCTTTGCTGCACGTGCACACGTGTGTTCGTGTGTGTGCTTGTGGGAGAGGGGTCTCATAAGATTCTGAAGTGAAAATTGGAAGTTGAGCGATAGCAGACTAGGAGTGGTGGAAATTAAAGGGATAGAAATAGCAGCAAACCAGAATGTGTGGTGATGGTTGACAACATGATATCAGTTCAATCTTCTCAGAGTCTGCAGTAAAGAGCTATGAATTCCTTTCTGATAAAATTTTCATTTCTGTCGGTAGTTCATTTCTCAAGCATTGAAGGATATCTTTCAGTCCTCTGTTACATCTACTCCAACAGGAGGTGAACAGTGATTACTGAATAAGTTATGTTGCTGAATCTCTGTTAACTCTTTTGAGGCATGTTATATCTGCTCTACAAAATCATAGCATGCCCCCTGCAAGCAACTAGGTGTAATTCCCTGTGAGGAATTTTCGAATGTTTTTGTAAGGATTCACCTGGAGTATACAGGAACAGGCAGAGCAGTCACATGGTGCCAGGAAGCCCCTGGCCAGTGTGTTGTCAGCACCCGGCACATCAGGCCCCAAGGTCGAGAGAGAGCCAGGGAGGACGGGCAGGAGAGCTGAGCGGCAGGAGATAGCGGAGCTGTCGTCTGGAGGAGCGGAAAAGGCATTAGCCAAATCCTGCAGGATCACAGGCCACTGGATGCAATCCAGTTTCCAGGTGAGATAAGAGCTGATTATGTGTCACCCATCAATTCAGCAAGTCCCGGCCGTCTCCAGAGCCATAAATCCACTCATGACAAGCTCTCTTCAGTCACCCCACCCCTCCTCCTGCTATGTTTGTGCTCTTCCCACTTCTTCCGAAATCTCAGAGGCAGGAGAAGGACGAGAGGATTATAGATGTATTGAGCAAATCGAGAAAAATTCGGAAGGTGTAAAATCGATAACAGTGAGGAGTGTCATTTGTGAATTTAACCTCATGTGGAAAATCGTTTTCCTCCTGCTCGTGACTGTATTTTAAAAGCTGAATTTAACCCTTTTAATTAATTATTATTAGACGCTTATTTGTTTCAAAACATTTTCAAGCATGTAAGATAATCTCTTCAAAATGGCACCAGCAAATTATCTCCTGTTAATTGCTTTTAGCACTTATTAATTATATTAGGAAGCTAAATTGGGCAGCCAGGCTTTGATTTATTGCTCAGCTAACTTGTTTTGTCACTCAGGGAATAGCCAGACAGAGGCAGGCCAAATGATGTGCTCTCTGAGTGCGATGGAGAACGACAGCACAGCAAGGCCCTTTGACCCCGCCGAACATTGCCTCGCTCTGGATCTTACCCTCCATTCTTCCGAAGCAATAAAGCAACAGTCCAACCTCTCGACCCCGCCGGGGAAAATGGAAGAGCAACGACGTCTCCCCTTCATAAGAGATAACAAGACCAGGTCTCCAGACCCAGCCAGGAACCCAAGTGACTGTAGCTCCAAGCGATTGAGCAGGACCCCAGGTCTCCAACCACTGACCAGACAATTAGACAGCCCCCTAAGTAGAGGGGGACTCGCATCAGTGACTGTTCTAAATGCAATGTGAAGCTCCCTTCTCAGAGTTTTCCAGAAGAAATTGCATCAGCCTTGCATTGAAAGAGATGGAGTCCTGGTGCTCACATTGACGTGCCAGCACCTCTTGCAATGACGGAATGAACACTTTCAGTCCCCTGCCAAAAAAGGAACCCCGGTTCAGTCGACTGTCTGCACAGGGCTGGCCTGTATGCCCCAAATCAGTGTACGTTTAGGGCACTGGACACTTTCTGACGTTGCCTGAGATATGCCATCATTCACTCTGGATTCACTGCGGAGCAGTCTCAGAGTGGCGGCAAAGAGAAGGTTCTTTTCAGATTATGATAATGTTGCAATGCAGGCTCTCCTGTCTACTGTTACCAGTGAAACAAACACCAAAAATACTAACAAGCACAGGGGTAAACACATTTGTTCCAGCAGATTTGCAATATCAGCAGTTCACTTAGAACTGCCCATTTAAATTGCCCGCAGCTCAGATCGAGTTTTTGTACGGGTCAAACCTCAATACCATCTCAGCTATGAGGGACAACCGGAATTCACAATCCGGCATTCTGAAACTAGCATGGTTGTGATCGAGGACAACATGAGAAAGACGTGAGTTATTATAGCCCTTACAGTCTGGGCAAAGGTGACAGCCCGGAGTGAGGGGGGGGGGTCATGCACGGACATAAAATGTGCCCGTGTGAGTCAAACTGGTGTCAAGTGTCCTGAGGGAGGCATCTGACAGAGGGAGTAAGCTAACGGCGTACGGGTCAGCAGTCCCACAGTGATGCAAGGATGATTCTTCCCTACGGACGGCATCCCCTGCAGAGCACTGCAAAAATTTTCAGGAAGAAAACCAGCAGTGAGTCGCCCAGGGGGAATAACTTGAAGGACCTGGAGTCTGGAGATGTCTCATTTTTTCCTTCCTACTACTTTTAAAGCAGAGAATTGCCTCATTCAGAAAGTTGTCTCATTACCATTCAAGTAATATGTGTGATTGCCATGAAAATGCAATCTTAGCTGAACAGAAAATGATATCCCATTAAAATTTTACCCAACAAAAAAAAGTTGAAGTTTCTGAAGTTTGATGAGTTTCTTCATGCAGATAGATGTTGTTGGAATATTGACTCTTTTCACCAGTATCCCAGTCAAGTGGCAGTGAAGGTGGGCAAGACCACCAACGCGAGCTGGCGGCACCTACAGACCTTCAAAATACAGTGTGCATGAAGGAAAGTCACCCTCAGGTAATCAATTATAATTATCCTCTAAAATACAAAAAAACAGCACTTTTTATGCACACTCAATCAAATACAAACAAACAAACCCTGGGTTTAGTGTCTTTCTGTGACTAAATGTTCTTAGTTTCAAAGCCCAAAGGCTTATGATGGTTTTGAAATGATTCCCGGAGGTTAAACACCTTAAAATTTGATGCATACCTCAGGATGATGACCTGATCCAACGGCTGGGTCAGGATCAATTTGTCAAGCCCCTCGATGTAAAACATGGAAACTGCCACCCGGGGCAAAAAAAAAAAATGACACTGTCCTCCCCCCGCATTTCAAGGGTTTGTGGGTCTCATCTTCAGAATTCTCAGAGAGCATATAGCCACACATCTGGATGATGTCATGATCCACATCATGGACCGGGAATCCTGTCTCCTGCGATTCGGTCAGTGCCTAGTTTCTCTGAGGATGATGGAGTTCACTACGAAGGATTATGTCAGTGCTCAGAAAAAGCCTCACCGCCCAGCTGACAGATTTTGCAGGATGACTCTGCATGAAAAGGGTTACTGGACAGAAGGATCTGAACAAGCATTGTTCCTCATCAAAGCCAGCAAGCCAGATTTTAACGCTCTTTTTTCTGTCCGGACCGATGCCTCAGAGACAGGGTTCTGCGTAGCCTTACCACAAAAGCTGAAGCACATCATCGGCAATCAGCCCAACCAAATCAGTGCTGATGACATTCAGAACCAGGTTCAAACTTTTGTGCCAGACTTCTTTCTGTGGTTGCAAAGATAAATTTGTCCTACTATTGATTTTATGTATACACACGTTTTGTCTTCTTTTTTTAGAAGTGTTTTATTTTGTTAATAAAGCCAAAGTAACTTGCCTCATTTGTTTTAGTTTGTTTATGTGTGGAGGGTTGTATAAAAATACTTTTTATGTCACGTGAGTAGGTTGAAATAAAAAATATCCGCCATGCCTGTTTGCAGGTCTCTGATGAAGTTAAATATGCATTGTTTCAGCTTGAGATGCTGGGGTGTATGTGGCATTAATTGGCGCATTCTGGGCTTTGCACACATTTAGGTATACGTCCAGCTGCATAAATATTCAGGTGTCTATCAGTTTGGCTTCAACTGCCATAGAGGTAGAGAAAGCCTGAGCAAGGCAGTTTTCTGCTTTTGGTTTATTAGTGAAGTAAGATGTCCTGCCTGTTCCTTAACCCAAGCGTGTTTTGCTATATTTTGGCCGAAAGGAGCTTTGAGATTCTGTAGACAGTTCATTAATACACTGCGAATTGCCTAAACACTTCACAGAGAAGCCAAGAGAGATATGGCGCGGTCCCAGACAAATTGTATAAAGGCTCTATTTAGTCTTGTTTCTGTTCTACAGTCTCTCAGTCCCAATCTCCTTATATTCCTGAGCTGTAGAGCGGCAGCTCATTAAAAAATTCTTTAAATTTGACGTACATTCAGGCCAGTAGATTTTGTGTCAGGTGATGAAAAGAGGCACATTGTAAACTTGAGTCCTTTAGTTACTGCAAAGGCTAGGCCTTTCTTAACGGAAGCAACGGAAAAACAATGAGACGTGAAGTTTGTGACATCTATTCGCTTGCGTTCTTAAGGGTCTGTCTGATCAGAAGCTCAATAGGGTACAGACGCTGGAGAGCCGCTTCGTTTTTGAAACATTTTTATTGACGTTTTCAAATTTCTCCAAATCTTTTCTCCGCTCATTTTCAGGCCAGCGATTGATTCTCAGAGAAGACCAAGTGAAATTTACTAACTTTGATCAATAATGCCTGCAAACGCTTAGGGAGGGCAAGCCCCCCATGACTGAATGTGTAAAAATAGACAGGCTATTGAGCGTGCTCTTAACTCTGCTGTAATGGATATTAATTTGTGTGTAATAAGCACTCAAGGAGTTCTGATCACTGAGTATTCTTTTCCATTTAGCCATCCTCTGAAAAACTAAAGTAATCAAAGTGATTTGGTCAGATATCTGCTCACGAACAGGGGGAGATTTGTAATTTATGTCATCAGCCAGTTTGTGTAAGTTTAGTACATATGACCAAGCTCTTTTCTTGGGTGACATTATAAAATGTTGTCAGACGGATAAACATATTTTATTCAATTTTTCCCTGCCACGAGATTTCAACAAAACTTCAGGTAGCTGAGAGAATCCATTCCTCACCACACCGGACACCCCTCTGCAAACTGTACCCCTTCAGCCCAAAGACCTTCAGTCAAGAATCGATATGTTTAGATCACAGGGATTAGTTAGGGTTTAGGCGAAGCCCAAACAAGTACAATTACGCAAATGTGTTAGTATTTCCTCTACATTTAAAGATCAATCTGAATGAAATATTAGGCTGGTTTCCTGCTTAACTTTTTGTTTATGTGGGGGATGTGTATTGTGTGAGTTCAAGCAAATTTACAATGCTTGGCTATATAAATCAATGGTTATTTTAAGCATTCTAAGCATAAAATATTCTAATCAGGCCTTGGGGTTTACTTGCTAGTTGCTATTTTTTTTTCGACTTAAAAAATTATGGCAGAGGGGCCTGTACATTTTGACTTTAGGTCCCCTCAACACAGCCCACATTTATTCCTGCCCTGTACATTTCACTCAGCACATGTTTAACCAATGTGTCTACTTCAAGGACAGATTCGAAATCACACACAAGGGAGTTGTTAAAATGAACTCTGTGCAGTGCAAAATTTGTTTAATTTTTTCTTTCAACGTGATCATTCTTTAACCCAGCAGAGGTCGAATCTCCTCAGAAGCATGACGCATGAAATCGAAAAAAGCCAATCCATATATACCTGTTCAAAAGCAAGGTGGATTAGAGAATGTTAAATTGATGTTCTGCATTTGTTTTAGTTTTTTTTTTGTTTGTTCTTTTTTGCTTTAATCTGAATGTCAGGCCAGGCAGTACATTCGGGCTTTTCTGCTTGCTTTAGGCACAGCAACCCTGAGAGGGTGAAAAACAGACCAGGCGGGGTAAGCACTAAGGCTGAGAGGGAATCATCGCAGTTCTCTACAACTCACGTTGTTCATGTGCAGACGCGTCCTCTCGTGGCCCAGGGCAAGACTGGGCCACTTGGTTGCAGTGATCCCTGTACACACAGCTACATGCAGATCACAGCAAGCTTAACTTCACTGGGATAATTCTGAAAAAGATCAGGCAAGGACCCAACGGTTTTGTGGTTTTTGCCTGGAGGCCATGATAGGACAACGGCGAGAGTCCATTTCAAGCCAGCCCTAAAATATAAACTGCATCCATGTATCAAACCTATTCAAAAATACTTATGTTATCTGGGTTTTATTTTCACCCACTGTGGCCTTCATAAATGTGATGTGACATGCATTTCGCCTTGCTAAATTCACCTCACCTGGCTGTGAGCTTGGTATTAAGATTGAAATAGCCTGGCAACATTCAAAATTGATTTTACCCGTTTTGGACAGGGGCGGTGAATGTGTGACAGCTCTTGAGAAAAATGTTCAAAAATCAGCTCTTCATCATCCCTATTATAGCAGAAAATGCCTGAGTTAAATGAGCTGAATTTTCCAGATGACGTGGGATATTGATGAACTAATTTTGATGCGAAAATAACCAAGAGTCAAAACGAGAGTCAAAATCAACTCCATTTCGAACAAACAGGTCAGTTTAGCAGACACTCCAACCCAGAGTGACATACAAACAGTGCAAACAGTACTAAGGGTAAAACATGTGATGTACAGACCAAGCTACCTTGCTGTTTGACTTTTCTGAAGATGCATTGAATCTCTGTTAAGTAGGCCTCCTGTAGTACAGGTGTCAAGGCAATGGCCTTTTGGGCTAGTTTGAATTGCAACACATTTTGCAGCCGACTACCCTGTCCACATTGCAAGCCTGTACAAATGTAACAAAAGACAACCAAACCAGCCTCACCTAGTATGCTATTATGTATAATTAGGCAACATTAAATCAATAATAAATCCAAAAAGACCACAAAATCAAGAAGGCTCTTGAGGATGTCCTGTTTTTTTTTTTTCTTTTTTTGTTCAGGCAGCTCCAAGGACAGACGGACAAGCAGCCTGTAGGGCCACACCCACAGCCAAGGACTTATAGCACTTAGACAACAGGTCTCAAAGAACTGCCAGGATGTGGGACACTCTCAGAACTCAGAACTGTGAGCTGTTGAAAATGAATAAATAACTGCCCCCTAGATTATATCTTATCGCTCTAATTACACATAATGTTGAGGCCAATATTACAGTAATGTTTACCCGTCTATTAGAAGTGGGCCAATAGTAACAGTCCACCCATATTTTTCTGTATTTTAGAGGGATTCACCATGTTTGGTTTTGCAATTGCATATCCAATTGGGTTCCAAGTTTTGGCTTTAATCCTGCAAAATCGTACAGAAACTAAACTAAATTGTTGTTTTAGCTCAAAGGAAAATAATCGACCTTGACCTCATTTAATTTGGTTTAGTCAATGAAAGAAGCACACAAGTGGTATTGTGCGCTCCACTATATAACCGCCCATAGTCTGCTGGTGGCCCCATGCAGTGGTATTCTATGAGGAAAGCAGGCTTTGTTCCTTTGCCATGTGTGCAGTCATGCCGTCTCTGACCCTCCAGTGGATGCGGATCCTACAGGGCCAGCTGGGGAACGGTGCCCCCCGTCCTGAACCAGGCAAAAGACAAAAAAAAAAAGCCCACGGCAGTGTAACTGACACTCTCACTGGGCGCACAAGCCTCTAACTGCTGTACCCTTCGGGGTTAGTCCAAGCAAGGCCCGTTCTCACCCTCATAAGCACATTTAATCTGATGTGTGTTAATCACATTTAAATCAGATTTAAATTCCTTACAAACAGTCACAGATTGTCTGTTCATATTCGGTCATGTACAGCTTAATGCTACATTAGTGGTATTTACAGAGGTTCATCATGTTTAACTACTTGAGCAAGTTTCACCGTAATACCAGTTTATGCCTCCAGGAGAAGTATTTGATATTTTACCACAGATCATTTTAGCTTTTATAAAATACATACTAAAATATATTGTTGCGTAAGGTCCTATTTTGTCAATGAAAAAAAAATGCAGAAGATGTTTTGAAATGTTTTTTGCGGAGCATAAATCCATATGTATCCTATTACTTCTGCAGCATGACCCCTAGGTTGACTTTGCCTTGGCAACACGAAGCATCATTAATCGTCTGCTGTCTGAAAAAGCTATTAAGAACGTGCCCTGGACTTATTCCTGTCAGCGAGTGACTAAACTAATGGGTAGAGACAAAATAAAGCACCAAATCAGACGCTGGTGAAGATATTGATTCTGTTGGATTTGCGGCACTCGTACATCCAAGATATAACTTCAGTTTATATATCTTCAGCAGGCAAATGATCTGGCCTATTGAGAAACCTGCTTCCACGTTTGGCTCAACGCATCTTGACAGAACAAAGAGTTATAAATGGTTTGCCGCAGTCCGTGGGAGAAAAAAAAAGATAAACACGTGTGAATAATACCATGTTTGCATTTGGTCATTTCTTCTGTGCTTAATCGTGTGAGTGCATAACACTTTTTTGTCCTGTTTTCTGCTTGTGGAACATACTTTCACAATGGCCTGTTGTGCTTTGACTTGATAATGTGGAGAGTATGTCAGCACCGACATGGTGAGCAAGCACCTGAAAGACAGCGCTGATAATCCTGCGGGTTCAAAACACGCCAGTGAGGAGAAGAAAGGGAGAGAAAAACACCAGTTTAACACCATCCAAAGCACTGCGGAATATTTTTTGAGGTTGGCACGGAGAAATCTGTAGACTGAATGTATCTCCAAGGTCCACATCTGCTCATCGTGGAAGCCGGAACTGGCATCCCTCCATCGAGAAAATGGCCCCATTATTTTTTGCTTAGGAGACTTCCAATTCAACTGAATAAGCAGAATTTATCTAAGTCAAACAGCGTTGTCTTCCTTGTCCCTCATGCCCCGTGCTCCCTGTACTTTGGTTTTGTTTTGCTGGATGTTCGCTATGCCTCCAGATTGGAGGTTCAAAGTGTTCATTCAGATTAACTTTACCAAGCCCTCTGCCCACATCAGAGTTGGTAGTGCATGCAACACCATAAAGTTGCCTTTTGTTCTTTTTATTGTTTCTTTTCAGAGTATTTGAGGACATAATAAAAACATTTTTAAAGTCACACAGCTCTCCCAGTTTTAGTTATGAAAGAATGGAAACAAAGGGGGTTTTATGAGTTTACTGACGGATGGGTTTCTGCAGTGAAGAAATGGCACAATTTAAAACCAAAAAATGAATAAATAAATTGTGGCTAATTACTAGCGCCAATTACAATTCAGTATGATCTACCTATTCCCTTTACAGTCAATACTCAATAACTACTGTAACTGTAATTGTGTGAATGTAATTAAATTTGACTTATAACCCGTTTCACTTTTGAGAGTGTGTGGATCGTTAGCACATCATATACCTGCAAAATATATTCTGAAATGTACTTTTTTGGGTATGCGAAGAGATGTAATAGCAACAGATGATTTAACCACAGAAAAACAGGAAAATAGTAAAAGCAGCTACATGTAATAACATGTATTGAGTTAAATTCACAAGGTGTTTAAAGGGCTGGGTTGTAATGCTAATCTGTGAATTTTAATTTTTGCTCAGAAAATAAACTTAATTGTAACATTACTCAGAGAAGAGCCACATACCATGCTTTCAGCAGAATTATTTTGTACTTAAAAAAAAAGAAAAGAAATCATAGGTTAATTACGCCGTAGTTAATTTCACCCATGAAGTCAGTGCTTTATACATCCTTAAACGGAGAAGAAGAAGCTTCCTGAGTTGTTTTATCAGGTTGTGGCAGGTTTCTTCTGGGAATTTTGACCATTCCTCCAATGGGGCTTTTGTCAGCTCCACCAGATGTATTAGTTTTCTTTTGTTAACTTGTTTTTGGGGTAAAAACAAGAAATGTTCAATTGAATTAAGATCAAGAACATTTTTAGTGCTCACTTAACCAAACTGGTGCATGATTGGGATTGTCCATTTTCCACCCACCGTAAGTGAATCTTCTTAACCGCATGCTCCTTTGGAAAAAATTGATTGCCAATGCCAGAGTTGCACGACTGTTCATCTCCGTGCTTAGTTTGCTGGGGTAATCGCTTGCGTGGGAATTTAAATGACTTCAAGGAAACCAGCAATTTGAGACCTTGCATGAAGAAAATAAATATTGTCTAATTTTCTTTTACTCCCATCACTGACAGTTTTCAGTTGTTTTGGAACAACACAGTGGCCCCATATGTTGGGTTTCATAATTAAAAACAGAACTTGTTTACGGAATAGAAACATTTCAATTCGACAAGCTTCTGGTGAATCTTGTATATTCAATCCTTCTTGCACTGTGGGTTTTGCCACCAACTCAGAAATTATTACCATGTGCCAGATACAAATGTATTTAAAGTATTTTATAGAGCAAAATGGAGATGGATCATCACAATTGACTAATTAAACACCGGTTTCCTGGAAGAGAAAGCAGCATGGTCATATTGTGACCCACTTTCATGTAATTTTGTCCAGGAATCACTGAGGCTGATCAGTGGCTGAGCGTTTCACTTACAGATATATAAATAAGTGCATAAATGCACCTACACTTAAGCACACACTTTACTTTGCCCTGAAGACTGTCCTTCCTAATAAAAATACAAGGAAAAGGGCTTTCAAAGTATTATTTTAAACTGCGTGACTGTGCCAACCCCCAACATTTCCAGTTAAAGGGCTTGCAAGATACATATTTTTAGATTAGCATGGCTTTTAATTAAAAGCGATTAAGATATACACAAAATTTAAAGATCTACTCCTGTCAAAATAAAAGTTTTTGTTCCCACCTACATACAAAGTGGGTTTAGAGACCTATGTTTAGAGACTCCCTCCCTCAGGCTCCCAACTTGTTCCTTAATGGTAATGATACGCTGGGTTGTTCCCTGTTTTAATAACGGTAATAATAATGCCCACCTATACGGACTCCTTCACCTGATAATTAAGCGCTCACGTCCCTTTGTTTTCCACGACAGTCCTTCAGAGCTGTGACTTTATTATTTATAGTGGGTGTGTTGGTTTGCATGTCAAATTTCCGCTTATGCTAACGCTGTAAAAACTTTACAGAAACTGGAAGCGTTCATGCCTTTCCGTGCTGGTTATGATGTCTCACCTTGGTGTTTTGTAAGGCTTGCATCATGACTTCTGACCCCATGGCCGACGTCAAAGCAGATCAGTTGCAGAAATACAGGATTTCTCACGAGTACCGTAGACCTTTCAGTCCTTCTTAAAAACATTCAACACTTAGCAAAACATTTTGGTAACAGTCGTCAACCTGCTGAATGCATGCGGAGCCATTTTTTTCAAATACATTTTTCTGCCAGATCCTGTCACAGAGGCAGGCATTTTCTTTAACCACGGTTTCTATGGAGAACATGTTTTGCATTTTGTTTATACTTGCCATTACTTCATACATTCTTTACGGAAAAGCCAATACTCTTGTAGTTTTGACGTTTTTTCTCTCATCGTGCAGTAAGGACCGATGTACGATCATTTGAAAATAACTAGTGAGTGTTGCAACCGAGGACAGATGATATTTACGCACCATGTGCCTCTGTACTTAGAGCGGTCCCCATACTGTGTGCTTGTGTGGCTTTTGGTCGCTCTGTTCTTCTGACAGCGTTTGTTCATGGAGATTGCATGACTGTGTGCTCAATTTTATGGACCTTTCAGCAAGGGGTCTGCCTGAAATAGCCTCCCTCTAGTTTGAATGGTGTCCACGTACTTTTGAACATGTAGTGTACATGACACCATGGAAACCAATAACTGTAATATTGGCCTACCAATAACAATGCATTGCAACATGTACTGAAGAAGTCCGGATCCAAGAGACAAGAAATGACAATGAATTGAACTTAGAGTTGAGATTTAAATTAGAAAACAATAAAACTAATGATTTGTTGATGCTGAATTGATGCCCTAGTTCAATTTCCCTGCTTAGCTATAAAAAAAAAAATCTATTTAAGTGTAGTTAAAATGTAATTGGTTATTTACACTGTTATAATTGGCAGATTTTAACAACATTAATTAGGACTTTTTTACTATGTTGTAATGGATATTTTGATTTTTCCAGGTGGCTGACCAAGTGGCTAATTATTAGTTTACTGTTAAAATTTAGAGGCTCTTTCCTCTGGCAAAATGATCGCGGTAGGAATGGAGTCCTAGCAGCTGCAAGTTTCCTTTTTGGTTTTTCTGACAGGCCCAGAAGTCTCCAGCCTTGAACTTAATAAGCCTCCGTCTTAACAATCCTCAGTTCAGAAAGTTTAATGGATTCTCTATAAATCATTGATGTACAAAGACGTGGGAATGTTTCCAAAGCTTAAAATAGCCTTGTGTTTTGGATTTTAAATTCTTGAAAGACACTTACGGAACAAGAACCCACGTAATTGAAAGAACTGTGAGGTCAGAGTTTTTTATTTTATTTTAATAAAATGTGTGACCCACTTGATCGAGTACATGACGTGTTTAGAGATAGAGGTCATTTAGAACCACGTATGAAATATGGATTTCGGCCTTCAATGGATTAATGGTTTAGGCCATTTTTAAAGTGTTCTTTAAAGACTTTAGATCGTAGGACACATAAAGTCAACTGAACAATATTAAGAACCATGTTCTACTTGTTTGAACAGTCTTTTTAATACGGGCCTTTAAGGAGCTCCACAAGGGACATAATTATTCATGTAAAATATTTTTTTCCAATTACATTTTGACATCTCAACAGTGTTAATGTGGTTTGTGATCTAGATTTCTTACTAAATCATTTAAAAAGAAACCTCTTACTTTAAATATACATGTTTAATTTGGAGTATACATATTCTTTATACTCCAAATGCTAGGCAAATGTAATGCCAAAATGTGCTTTTCTGAGCACTAGAGCACTTTCTATGGTCCTCTTCTGTGCACAAATAGTTAATTACTTGTCACGTTCATTACTAAAACTCAATTGTCTGAGGAAATAAAACTCGTTCCACACCTGACTTGCCAGGGGAAAAAGAAAAAAAAAAAGTGTAATTTTATTGCGTAAATTAGAAATCCGACAAAGAAATCTGGCTTCAGGCAGTATTAGCAATTAGGAAAAAAATATTAATTCTGGGTAAAAAGATAAATTGCATTTTCTCTCGAATTTAAATGAAGCAAACTGTTATTTGGAAGACATGGAGATTAAATCTTACATTTTTATGGGACAGGCGTTGATATTCATCAGGTTTTCATGAGCAAAATATTTAAATTTAAATGCTGCATTGTTATTATTATATTGCTTTATTGTGATTGTTTTTTAAACCAGAGCCTGGAGCAGTACCTCATCAGGTGTGAAATCTACTCCCATGTAGCTGTCAGAGGAGCAGCAGTCTATGGTCACAATGGAAAAGTCCTGCAAATTATTCTCAGAAAAATTATAAACTGGCGACCTGATCATTCTCACAGAGCTCTCCGGTCCTTTAAATTAAGTCTGCTGCACTGCAACTGCAGAAGTGTGCACAATTAGCCTTTAAGCGTGTGGCTGGGAACAACAGCTGGGTGAAAATCTGACAAAGGAATTGGCAGGAGTTTCTTATATCAGTCATGCTTTTGAAAAGCATGTCTGCTTTTTCGTTTTAATTTTATTCAAATATGTTTCTTAAAATGCAATAAAATATTGTCAGGAGGCTGGCACTGGGGCTGGCACTGACATATTTGAAGTAAAAGAACATGATCTAAATTGATATCAAAATTGAATTAATTCCTGTTAAAACTAGTCAATGGCCACAATGTACATAATATGTCCTGCATATTTCTTCACAACAAAACAATGTATTTTTACCCATTTTTGTAAGCCTCACATGTATGGGATGGATTGATGGATGATGTTTCTATAATAATAATAATATATAAATGAAAAGTGTTTCAATCAATGGCTCTTTAAAAAAAAATTCATTAAAAAAATAGTATAGAAATCTCTAAACATCCAGAATTTCAGCCTAGTCTTCAAGCCCTGTTTAAATTTTTTTTTAACTACCAGTACAGACTGGGGTCTGCTTGTTTCATTTCTCCTTAGAAATCCACGGGACCCAAGTCAAATTAACAAAGGGATTAGGCCCAGTACACTATACGATTTTTACTGGTAGTCCATTTTGGGGATTTGTAAGCGCTTTCTGTTACATATGATATGGAGTAAAGTTATCTCCAGCATCCAGTATCTGACTTCAGAAAGGCTGAAGCCAAACAAATTGCCCTGCAAAGTGATGAGGAGGCTTTAGTGTGGGTTTGTATTGGCGTTTGTGTAATGATTGCCGGGTGAATGACTCTGTTTTTAGGGATTTGTCAGCATTAACACTGCACAGTCTGCTGAAAGCGGTGCACAGACAGCTCCAGCGACAGCTCCTTGATTTGTGGCTTTCCAAGTGCAGCCGGCAGGTCTCTGGGCGAGTGTTTTCGCTGAAATGAATTGGCAGAATAGGCTGGATGTAACCTGTTGGAGCTCTGAAGCGTACTACCAAGTAAGGATCTTCACTAATGATGAATTTATGGAGAGAAATTGAACTGCCAGGGACTGCCTGGTAACGATTGAAAATAATTTAATTACTTTAATAATTAATGCTGTGGGAAAAATTGATGTTTTTATGTAACGGCTAGAAAAATGTTTAAACGTACAAAAATATTTCTACCAGCAACAATAAATAGCCAGCTGCTGTCGTTATAAAAAAACAAAGAAAGTAGTATATTATATAGAAACCCTTTGACTCTACCAGCAACATACATAAATATTCAGAATTTGCCTTTGCTGAAATTGATGTTTTC
>JAOYSI010001216.1:0-17355 GCA_025775065.1 Hiodon alosoides
TTTTTTTTTTTTTTTTTTTTTTTTGTTTTTTTTTTTTTTTTTTTTTTTTTTTTTTTTTTTTTGTTGGGGGTTTTTTATTTTTTTTTTTTTTTTGGTTTTTTGTTTGCAGTTTACAAAATCTCCAATTGGTTTTAAATGGGGTTTTTTTTTGTTTAGTGGGATGGCCATTGGTTTTGCGCCCCCCCCCCCCCCCCCCCCAACGGCACAACAGAACCTCCGGACCTCCTCACTGTAGGGTTTTCCTTTAATTTGTTCCCCGTATGTACATCATAATCATAAATATTATTATTATTATTATCATCATCCAAAATCAAAAATACATTGTGATATTGTTTTAGGCCATATCGTCTTGCCCCATCAACCAGGTCTGAAAATCTGTGCTGTTGGTGTGTGTGTGTGTTGTTTTTTTTTACCCCCATGTTAACAACTTATCTGGCAGTGATTGATCTGTGGTGCTATCACACTGTCATGTGTCTCTCCTCCTTGTTTAAACTCTGGTATCTTAGTCTGGGGCGGCAGGGTGTCTTTTAGACTGTGGCGATGGTCTCTCTCCCTCCCTGCCCAGACAAAGGATATTTAGTAGGAGCATTCTAGCTCATGCTCTCCGTTTGCAGTGGTCTTTTCTCAGGTCCTCTGCAGAGGGCTGTGGGGATCTAACCTGCAGTAACCAGGTCCACTCACAGATGTTGTCTTTTTAATCATCCTGCTGAATCCCTGGTCTGAAAGTCGGAGGAGTGCTGCTACCACGCAGCCGGCTCCTTTCGACCCAGAAAGTGTGGGAAGAGGGTTGCTAAAATAGCATCAGCTTAGAGCACCAGATGCAAACACCTGTAGTTTTTCAACCCTGTCAGCAGTGATGGGAGAACAGACGGCAGAGGAAGGAGCTTTCAAAACGAGCTTTTTTCCTTCACTGTGCTCTAGAGCCTGGGGAGGGGGGAATCAAACGGGTTACCTTTGTATCCTTCAGGTGAAAATCTGCTTCTGTGAGTGAAGCAATGAGTAAAGTGTGAGATATTAATTGTTTTGGACTTTGGTTCTAGAACAATAGAGAATAAAAAATAAAGTATTTTCCTTAGGTGGCCTTATTGCAGACCAATTTTGCAACCATCTTCCTGCACATTGAGATGGTATTTATTCCTGAGAATAAATCTGTAGGTAAATCAGTTTCATCCAGCAGTCTTCACAAAGATCATTGGTAGATATGTGTGGATCTGCCTGCCATATATTTCATTGCCATTACCTAAATTGTAGTTGACATTTAAAGCAATTTATTGGCTAGTATATTAAGCCTTTTTTAATGGGGTTTTAGCAAGATTGTTGTATTCTGATTTAGGCACTCCGGAATGAATTAACCAAAGCACATAGAATAGAATATTTATTGCTTTGCTGGAGCTTATAGAACTCTAAGGCTATTCATCATTGTATTGTATTTAAACGGTGAAATATTTTAAAATGCAATGAGGCTCCACTGATTTCCTTTTATACCTCCGCTTTCTGTTTCTCTCCTAACACTGTGGCATAATTTGGGGGGGGGTTTTTTTAACGCTGTCAACTCTCCCCCCCCCCCCCCCCTTTTTTTTTTTTTTTGGGCAACACACAAAAACATGTGCTCAGACTTCCACGCACGCACACATTCGCCCACACATTTGCTATTTTCACAGATGACTCCACAGACCACTACAGAGACATACGCAATGACAAAATTGCTGTCGTCGTAGCGCAACGTTTTTCTGGTCACTCCTGCATTTTTTTCCAAACGTGTAAAAGTAATTTCTCTGACTTGTCATTAACCGTTTGTCAAGGTTCACGTCAAAACCATGCCCCCACATCCCGTGGTTAGCACTCTTCTGAAGGTTTCATCCTTCCTGGAGTGTTTCCCAGTAATGAGCCCTGGGCGCTTGCATGAACGTTCTCCCTGGGAGGGTTTGAATTGCAATGCCTCCCGTAGGTAAGGGTCTCACTTGCTGTTTCCACCCGTAGTTGATGAAGAGGAGCTGAGGAGGAAGATCGCTGCGGAGCTTCAGAGGGGTCTGGAGCTGGAGAGGAGCAAGGCAGAGAAAGATCTGCTCAAAAGGTGAGTGGCTCAACATTACGTCATACGGAAGCTCAGTGTCACATGGGGTCAGATAACGGGTGTACACCTTTTCATAAGCTCCAGCTCTAAATGAAGACAGCAGGCACAGAGACACAAAGTAGTAAATGAAAGAAGCCCGCACATATAAAACATTAGGTATAAATCATAATATACGGCATTGTTTGATTTTTCTGCCTATTTTTTTTTGTCTTTTTCAACTGAATTTGGGCCGATCCTTTTGAGTGTAGCATGAAGTCCGGGAGAGAAAAATGCACGTCGGTTTGGTGATTGTTTCATATAATCACACATGCAATCTTCGGGTTAGTTTGTGTACTTTGGTTAAAAATCGGGCCTAATTTGGCCAGCTTAATATAAATTTGACTTTAATCCTAGCCATCAAAGGAAAGCAGTAGCGCACAGGTTCTAGAGGCATTTCATGTTGCGATCAAGAGAGATCTCAGAGGACCGGAAATAATTATTAATGCCTATCAGCCTGGAAGCAAAGCCATTTCTAAGGCCCTGGAGCGCCATCGAACCACAGTCAAGTCTACATAAATATGGTTTAAGAACAATAATTGTTAAGTTTTGGAATGGTCTGGTCAAAGCCATGTCCCTAAACCCCGTCGAGGTGTTGTGGCCGGAGCTGAAATAAGCCGTTTATGCTTGAAAAACTCACAAATGTCACAATTTTGCATGAAGGATCGGGCCACTGTGAGATTAATGAATTAACTGCATGAAGAACTGCTACTAGAGGTGGTGTAACCAGTTATTGGCCTAAGGGTCCGATTACTTTTTCACACAGGGCCATTGGGTGTTGCATAAGTGCCACCAGCTGAAGGATGTCAGGGTCCGGTGTGGTAGTGGCAACACTGAGTAGCACATGCAGGTTATTAGGGGTTATTAGGGGTCCACATATTCGTGTGGGAGAACGCTTGCTTCAACTGCTTCCGAACGCTGAGATTCATTTCAGCGCTTCTCTACTGAGATTGGGGAGTGGCTTCTGGTCCAGTGACTAGTTAAATTCCAATAGAGGCTTTTCTCTGTGTGTGTTCTTGAACGCAGCTGAGCATCGCTGTTCAATTACTTCAAGCTGGATTTCATGTGGTACGCTCTCTGCATTCACAGAGAAGAGATCTCTTTGAACGTGACCTGTAGGCACTGAAACTCTGACTTTACTGAATAACACCTGCTGAAGTTCAAGTATGCATGCATGACTGTTCCAGACACAGGTCTTGTCAGTGAAGACTTCCAGACATGCTGCAGTGTGTGTTATTTTCTTCTTTTGAACAGGTTAAATTTAATTTCAAATGCGTCTTTCAAGGGGCTGGTTAAGTCTACTAAAAAAGCCGGATCAGCAATCCAGTCACTTTCTTCCGTGACGGACGTGTCTATTCCCTTCACTGGTAGGAGCGTCTTGATCTCGTTACGTAGAGCAACAAATGTCTGCAGAATTTTTCCACGGCTTAGCCGGGCTGACTTCTGTATGATGGATAACGTCAGCCTGTGCGGCAATGGATGCCATTAAAGCAAAAAAAAAAAGCCTGGATTTCCCGACGATTGAGAGATTGTCATATCCTCCGTTAACTACGTTCGCACGCCAAGTCCATCATTTCTTTGAGTTTCAAGTACTTCCCACGAAAGGCCTACATATCCATTATGATTCAGTGGTACAGTTTCAGCAATTCAGCTCGGAGTTCAGTCTGCTTCCTTAAACGACCAACGAAGCCATTCATTTCGCCAACCATGGCTTGGTGGCCATCAGTAGTACCAGCCACCCACTTAAGTTTAAATCCTCTACAGTTTTCTTGAATGCATTAAACGTGTACTACCCAGTTCTGCCATGTGAAGAAATGAGGGCAGTTCTTGGTGCACTTGAAATGTTTCTGTGATGCATTTAAAAGCTGGGCTACATTTTTGGCGTCTGCACTTTCATCCAGGGAATCGGAGGAATATCCAGTGTCCTGCGTTTAGCTTTTTAGCTGATCGTAAGGGTTATCGGATATGTTCTGGGAATGTCACAGCATGCTCATTCTGGCGAGGCCAAAGTTTTTGAAGAAATCTTTTGTTTCTTTGCTAACAACATCAGATATTTGCATGGGGTAGTAAATGTTTTATATATTTTTTTAATTTATTTACAAATTTTCCATCATCGACGCGATAGGTTAATTTTGCAATTAGCTGAGCAACCCTAAAACGATTGTACACACTTTGGATCTCTTGTTTTTTTATCCCACAATGCTTTGTTGAACCAACAGCTATGGAGGTTTTTGAATTCGCTTTAACCACCCAGTAATGTTGAGACATAGACACATGATTGTAAACCAATGATTTTCTTTAACTCAAGGGGGCGGTGTGACATATAGTTCATTATATTATTTCCGTGCACTTGCCAAGGACAAGATTTTTCTATATCAATTCATTAACTTTTAATAGTAATTTGTGGGGCCAGATGGACTTGATCTGCGTGCTGCGTCTGGCACCCGGGCTGTATGTTGTGCACCCCGGATTAGAATCAAACATCAGGCATCCTGAGTGAGGGACCCGACAGTTAACCTTACTCAGCTGTCTGGTCAGACTGTCTGGTGTGTTGAAATTGTGACTAACGCCTTAACCTCTGCTGATGGACTGTTGATCGACAGCTGATTGGATGCAGTTTAAAGAATGGTTATGGTAGGTAACTGCACAGGGCCCGTACAAACACATTTTTTCAAATGCCCAATCCGAGCATATAAAAACTTCATTCACCGAAAATGACAGCTCGGCTTCGAACATGGACGTTCCATGTGCCTCTCCTCACAGTGTTTAGTAGATTAATCAATCTGGCTTTATTAAGGAAGTGTTGCAGGCGTCGGATTTGTACGTTTATCTTCACTTTGCATAGATTGACTTTTAATCTATAAAGAAATGTATTTGAGCATTGTGACTGACCTGTTTGTGAAGGCTGGTGAATGGAGATTGATCTGCCAGTGGAAGCTGGGGAAGGTATTTGCATGTACATGATGTTATGGATATTCTATTCGGTATTGAGTTTCTTTGTGGCTAGGTGTGAGTGCTGAACGCTCCGTTTTCCCTTGGGCTTTTTTTTGCTGGCTGAAGCTCTGATGTTCAGCCAGAAAGACCAGCGTTCCCAGGCACACCTCTGTCTCGCACAAGTCAGTGGCTGTCGCTCTACCACTTTTTATCCGTGCCCTTAAGCCACTCAGTGGTAGCGCCGTTTTATTGGCGTCTGGGGTGCGCGGAGCAGCTAATGTGTATATTTACAGGCTTGGGCGTTTTTAATCATAATGTTGAACGGACAACATGGTGAGTTCATTTGCTCTTTTACGAGAGCGTTAGACCTATATATTAGGCTGCTCTGGCTGTGAAGCTGCCTGTATTGTCTGGGCTCCGGTTCCTTAGGATAACAGACAGGATTCTGCCTCGGCATACCGCGAACGCCCCAGCCCCTCGTTGAAGTGGGCCTGCGCTGCGTGATTGAAGTGACGGGAGGAGGCTGGGCCTCGGTTCACACTCTGGTGGTACTCCACACAGAATCAACAGGAGACTATGGAGCGTACGTTCACGTCCGGGTTCATTATCGTTTTAAGATTCCGCAGCGCGTGCTGGAAAGGTTGGCCTTATTCTACTACTCGGGGAGAGGACCGTGATTATTGTCCATCTATTTATTAACATTTTGCCTCTTGATAATCATTCGCGGTTTTGGAATGCGTCGCAGCTCGCCGCTGAGAATCCGGCCGTCACACTTGGGACGAGTGAGGAAAAGCGTGTTGGCGCTCTCTCGACCCGTTCGCCTTCGAGTCGCCCGCATCATTTGGTGTTGGTGACAGGGCGAGCCCAGCTGTGGTGCACAATTGGCAGAGCGCTGCCCATGCTAGGCTGTGTGAAACTGACAGCGTCCCCCACCGGCCCCCCTGGCCTCTGCGGGCTGGGAGTGCTGAAGTGAGGGTCGTGCACCCATGAAACCTGAACCCATGTTGGCCGTCTAGCCTGCAGAGACTAGTCGTACTTCCAGACCCTGTGTGGCTGCAGGATTCATAGCAAGTTGAGATTCAGTAGAATTATGGCAATTCCAATGAACAAAAAAATGTACAATAGAGGAAAAGGTTTTATATTTTTGGTAATGCACTTGGCAGCCTAGCCAATAGCAGTGACCCAGGGAATTTTGCGCATCACTCGCCGATTGTGATGCCAGTCCCAGCGTCAGCAATTAGAGGGGTGATTTGTGTGGGGGTCTTGTGGGTCAACGGGGGACGCGTGCCGGGGCTGTGCCGCGAGCCGCTCACTCACGGCAGCCGGGCGCTGTGCTGCGTGGAATCGTTGCCGGGATCTCCGTCCTCACCTGTCCACCTGTCACGCTTGCCAGAACGCCTTCGCGGTTCAAACTGCTTGCTGGATCACGCTCTGCCTTCTCATGCGTTCCTCTGCTCCGCCGCTGACGGTCGTCCACCCTGCCAGCCTCACACTTAACTGGAGGAATAGCCCCCGGTGAATAATTTATTCCCTGTCAGTGTCAACCATGTAAGAAAATGTAGGGTTATCCTCAGTTTATTTACGGCATTGTTTTTGAGGCTGCAGAATCAGATGCCCTTTTCATCTCCCTGACAACACCAGAAGGAGGCTGTGGGAGCTTTATTGACCACAGTGTCGTGCTTAGACAGACAGGATCAATATTTTCCTCAGTGCCGTCTGCAGTTTAGAGCCCCGCTTTTTATTTATTGTATCGTTTTACACCGCCTCGGTAAGAGATACTTATAATAATTTTGAGATGCGTGTATCTACTTTTTAACGCTTTGAATCTTCGGAAAGGGGCCGCGTTTCCTCTGGCCAACAGTGTAAATTACGGGACCCGAGACCAGAATTGCCGCATGTTAATGGATACATTTGACATGAATGCCGTGGCGACATCGTGCCTTCCAATATAATTGTGATGACATTTTAACAAATTGATCAGCGGTATCTCTCCTGATTGACCATACGCGTAGGTGCTGTAGGTTAATTGGCAGTGTCAGGGTCAGTGATTTGACTGGCTCTTTGGAACCGGTCAGGTGACGCGGCGTTCGACTCGTCAGTGATTGAAAATCGCCCTTCGCTTTCTCTCCATTTTTCATCCTGATTGTTATGTCCTGATGTATTGTTTTTATTGATTTTTTTGGTTTGTTTTTTTGTTTCTCAATTTTTTGGGGGGTTGAAAATCCTTTTAATGGAAATGGATGGTAAAAAAAGATAAGCTTTCTTCAGATTCAGAGGGAATGAGTTGTGATATTATTTAATGGCCCTTGCGTGAATATAGCATTTTTAGATTGTTCTGGTTGTGTTTTAACATGGGATCACATCTGCTATAACTACTGTTAATTCTGCATTGATTAAGGAATTTAGCACTAATCCGTATTCCCACATGAAAAACGGGCCGTA
Organism: Hiodon alosoides; assembly: GCA_025775065.1. Classification (NCBI taxonomy): domain Eukaryota; kingdom Metazoa; phylum Chordata; class Actinopteri; order Hiodontiformes; family Hiodontidae; genus Hiodon; species Hiodon alosoides. The sequence goes on from JAOYSI010001216.1 coordinate 7,487, forward strand.
TAACCCTTCATTTTATAGATAACGCCTTAGCGGAAATTTCTGTGTCTTGGTTGGTATCACATTAGAACCAAAAGTGTCGATTAAGACGTTCAAAAAAGAAAGGTTAAAGGTCTTATATAAGCATCAGGTGGAATAATACAGCTCATGTTGCTGCGAGGGTACGAATACGCAGCCGACGTTGCTGCGAGGGTACGAATACGCAGCCGACGGTGCTGCGAGGGTACGAATACGCAGCTATGGTGTGTAATCATTTGCACTTTTGCATGCATGTAGCACACAACCCTTTGATTTACGTGTGGGATGGAAATTGGTTACATGGCAATTATAACTCTTTTCTGCACAAATCCACTGTAAGCTTGCCTCAGTGCAAATGTGTTTACTGAGATGCAGTACTGGAGCTTGCTGGCAGGTTTTGTGATGATTACTTGGCTAACAGTCGACCATTTATTAAATGTCGATGTAAAATGTTTTCTAAAGATGCGTGGGTCAGTGTACAGTGCTGTGAGTTATAAGACTGCTGGCTATTGCACAAATGTAAACGAGGGAAAATAAACTGATTGGACTTCTGGAAAGGAGAACCAAAGTTTAAAAAAATGTTTTAGTTCTTGCTAGATTTCTTGAGACGTTTGGAATTATTTCACATGGCTGGACGAGGGCGGAGCATTGGAATGCGACATCTGTGTAGCACGGATGGGTCAATACATGGGTCAATACTATCGGCAGCACATCGGTAATCCATGGAATTTGCCTCGCCTATATCTAGTGTGAATGGCGGACTTTTCTAACTTTTCTACTCGGACTGGCTGAGAGTACATTTATAAAAGCAGCCTCACTTTCCTCCGACACCTGCCTGTGTACTGCAGCAGAAGTGTGGTGCAGGGCTGGACAGGTGCACCTGTGCCTGCCGTCATGGTCAGGAGCAGCTCCAGAGGCCCGGCCCGGCGAGGGGAGGGGGAGGACATGAAGGCAGGAATGGGACACTGGGGTATATGGAGTAATTTGCTAAAAAGTCCTCTGGACCAGTGGAGCAAAACCTCGGGGGAGGAGGGAAATCAAAGCCCTCTGTAAGTCTGCCTTGTCAGCAGAGCTGGGCCACACTATGCTGGTGCAGAACAGATTACACTTTGGTGAGTGAAAACTCACATAGATTGCGAGAACTAATTTTATTTGAGCGCGTGCCCCCGTTTATAGGTTCTGGAACATCGCCCATGATTCCATTCATGGCCTATCCTGGATGTCCAGATAGGCCTGTAATGAAACCTCTGTCTGTAAAGTTCTCTCTTGTACAGGCTTTGTGGTGGTTGTTTCGGCGGAGTAAATGCTCCTATCAGTAAAGAAGTAGAACTCGCTGAGGTCACTGCGGAACATCAGTGATCTACCCCCCCCCCCCACACTGGAACAGCAGCCTTGGGGCAACACGGGGCCTACACATTAAATATTCATCCTCAGCATTTAGAAACATTATTCACCCATTAATATTGTATGCAGCCTTAAACTGCGGTGCTCACAAAGTCCAGTCAGTGTTATGCAGTTATGTCAGAGAGTGGTGCACTGCACTGCCCCCAGTGAGATGTAATACTGCCCTTTGTGATTCTAGCAAAACCAAGATGTTGTCCTCCAGGACGACTTCTTCAACTTCTTCATCGGTCTCCCTTGTATGTTCCCATTTGGACAGTGTACACCACTGCGCTCAGGGATTAAGAACATTTAGCCTAGAGTATTTTATTTTATTTATTTTTGGTAAATTTGGATTGGCCGATTGGTTTACTGTTTTTGTCCCCATTTAGGAAACAGCAGTTATAATAATGCGTCTCGGCTCGTTGCTACGATTCCTGACGCTTTACATTGGGAGGGTGAGGAAGCGTGATCGGTCTCCTCCCTCCAGCCCTGTCGCCTGTGAGCCACCCGTCTCTCCCGCTCTGCGGGTCCGAGAGGTTCAGCATCGGTTGTGTCCCCTCTCGGCGCCACTGACCGCCCGCTGGTGCCCGGGGAGCTGACGGGAGGAACTGGTTAGCCCTGCCAATTTTCACCCGGCACAAGACCAGCTGTGCTCTCCCGGTCACAACCGGCAAATGACATGAGTCGGATTCTAACCTGTGAAATCTAGCTCATAGGTCTGTCTGCGCTCAGGCAAGCACCTTGTCCGAGCTGAATTTTTTGGCAGCTAAAGTTTGTGTTTCGGGAAAATTAGAGTATTATCTGTTTAACTGCGCATTCAATGGCTTTTTAGAAATTCTTTTTAAATCTACCATGAAATTGCCAAGCGTTAATATCTCACATATCATTTACCGTTATGGTGATGTGTGGTCATTAGGTTCTCCAGCTGTTTTGCCTAATTCAGCATCTTCCTGAATGTCACGTGTTCCTGCACAGGTTTCAGAGCGCCTCTCCGCTCCATTTATCGCAGGTCTTTAGAGGCTGGACCATCGTTCTGCTTATTCTCCGGGTTTTCCCTCTGATGCACAGATTTGTTTTGAAGTGGTAGCGCCTAACAAATGATGAATGTGTCCGGTATCCCCCGATGGAATAATGCTAAGTCTGGGAACGTGGTTGTGTTGCTGCTTCCCTCAGTCTAATTCTCAGCTGTAGGGAGGGAAAATAACTTTGGCTTGCCAGCTATGGCTGCTAATGCTCATTTGTTACTCATGTCCTGCTGCGTTATTACAAATGTATTACCCCTGTTCTGGTTGGTTCTTACCCATTTATCACTACTGTTCTGGTTGGTTCTTACCCATTTATCACTACTGTTCTGGCAGGTGATGTCCATTTATAATTGAACAGCTTACAAATTACAGACTCTTTAAACCCACAAATTATGACTCTTTAGGGTGTTGAGGGCTGCAGATTTCATTTTTAGCACCTGTGCACTGCTTTTGAACCTGCCAAATGGCATTAGGTTTTCAAACAACCAGGAGAAAAGTGACAAGCAGTGGTCAAGTGTATTGAAGAGTTGGTCCGCCACCCTATAAACAGTCTTATATGATTGTCATGCACATTAGGGTTAGCATTATTGTGTCTGTTAGGGAGACCTGTTTGAGGAAAACCAAACCAGTCACCGTGAGATGTGAATGTGAAGAGGAGTGTCAGGATAACTGCCTATTAATAACGTATGTTGGAAGTGCTGCCAATTTAGCAGTTGGTCCTGTAGAATGGCTGTGTAGCACACCAGCATTAAGGCCTAGTGTGGGTGCATCCACTCCTCCTCTGCGTCTGTTACTGATGGACACGCACACGGACGCATGCACACGGACGCACGGACACTCACACACAAACATGGAAACACACGGACAATCTCTCTCTCACATGCACTCGGACGCACACGGACACTCGGACGCACACACAATTGGTATTTGTTTCCGTCAGGAGTTAATTCTCACTGGTTTACCAATACCCTATGTTTTTATATTTAGTATTTGTCTGTTAATTTTTATTTGGGGGGAAACTGTTTTCCCATTTGACGGCATTCTGACTTGCTGGGACCCAGAGGGGTTGGATCTCGCCGTAACAGACATACCGAGATCCGACTGCTGAAAGGATTGCCTCAGTACAGGTCTTTGCACACTGTTGGCCTGGATGGTGTGTTCATACCTAATCACATCCGTCATGTTTATCCCAAAAGTGAATTTCATTATGGAGGGTCCACTGAGATTTTTGTGTGTGTTTTTGCCCCGTGATCCTGTCTCCCCAGCCTCTAGCTGCAGATTGAGGACTCGGGCACACAATGTATTTTGACACTCTGACCTCATCCTCCGGGCGAGAGAAAATCACTCCTCCCAGGGTGTAGTGTAATTCATCTATGGGTACGGTAAATGACTCCCGCTAAGGCGCAGGGCTTTGTGGACGTCTGTTTAACATGCACGGAGGGCCCTCCCGCCTTGTACGGCACAAAACGGCTGAAGGGAAAATGGGTTTCCGAACCTGCGGATCTCTTCGTCTCTCTTACTGTGCGAGCCACAGGTGTGAGTGTGATTTTAAAGATGAGCTACCATGAGGAGTGTTTAGTTATACTGGGCTGTGCTGATTCCCCCAAGTATTAATTCTGCTCGTTTCTGTTAAAAGACGTTGGCGAGTTTTGTGGCTGAATTTATTTTTTATTTTTTTCTCCTTTAAAAAAAAAAAAAAAGAGCTGCAGAAAATTCCCTAAGGACTTAGACATTAGTTTTACATTTGGGCATTTATGCTTGTCCTGCAGCACACGAGTTTGTCGATTTTGACTGGAGTCGGGGGAAGACTGGGTTGTTTGACGGGCGTTTCACACGCTGCGCGTCGCCCCAGTTTATTATCCTAATAGTGCAAACATCAGTTCAGTTTGGTCGTTTATCTCCTAGTCTTCTGCACTCAGGTGCTGGTTCTGGTGTGGGTGTCCGGGTCTCCGGTTTTCTAAATTTATCTGTTTGGTTTCCTGTCTGATGGTAGGCACTTGCAGTTCTGAGTCACGCAAGATAAGAGCTTTTGGAACCGCCGGCGTACTGGAATGACGTTGTCCTGGGAAGCTGAAGCTGGACATTTTTGTGCTAGTGATATTTGGTGAAAAACAGATTTTAGATGGCCATTTGTCTGAACCAAGTCAACCTTTCCAATTAAGGTGCCTGGCTCATGGGAGATGTGTTGCCAAGCAACTGTGAAAACCACTGATGTAATTTAAGCAGTCGGATCATTCTCTGTTAAGCAGTTTAAGGTTTAACCTTAAAAATAACACTCTTTGGCAATAGGCCGTTCACAACATCATTTAAGATATAATATCCATTTCATGGTTTCTATTCTCAAATAGTTTCTCGTAGCATTATGATGATATTAATACGGGCATTTTCTGGAGTAACCTAACCTTTTTTTGTTTGCGTCTGTGGTATTATTGTTTGACATCCCTTTTAATCACCTATTCTGAATAGGTAATAAATGTGCTGATTTTGATATGTCCGTTTGACGGTACCGCGCTGTCAAACACGGGGATAGTTTAACTAAAGACGCCACTGTTGTGGCTGATTTTCAACGTTAACTGCAATGGAGGCGAAACCAAATCCAGAGGTTTTTTCCTCGATTACTCTCCTCGGCTTCTCTTGTTGTGGAGTCAGCTTCTGTTTCTCCTTTGTGAACACCGCCGTATCAGTTCCGATCCATGTCCGACAAAGTGAAAATAGCATTTTTCCTAACCCCCGACCCTACGCTGAATGGCGGACCGCCGTCGACGCGGTGAATGTGGTGTGAATTTCCATTGCGTATACTCCTGTTACTGCACCAGCAGCTTTTAAGCTTGCTACGTTCATGCAATTACTAATTGGTTCTCAGTGCATCTTATTCTCAACGCGCAAAGTTTTTTTTGTTTTTTTTGTAACTAATATTTCACTTGCTGAGCCAAGTCTCGCTCGTGGCACCCCGAACGCTATTTCTTGCCCATAAGTTTGAATACACTGCTCTATAGACATGCTGTAAATGTGAGCTATGAACGGCTATGTGTGTCTCTCTCTCTCTCTCTCTCTCTTTCTTTCTACAGGCTGGAAGATGAGAGAGCCCAGGCTCACGTCCAGGCCCAGGCCCAGGTCCAGGAGGAGGTTGGAAGGATCCTGGAGACAGAGCGGGCGGCGGCCAAGGAGAGCATCAAGCGGGCCGTCCTGAAGGAGAGGGTGACCGCAGAGGACGAGCGTCTCAGAGCTCAGTTCTACGTGAGTGGTTCCCCGCTGGGCACTTTTCGCGGTACCCCTCGCGGCTGTTGCCCGCCGTTTGTGAATTCCCTCTGCGCCTGGCTTTAAAAAGCGTTCAGTGGTTGTACCTAATAGTACGTTACGACTGCTTCACCTCTAGATGTAAAACATGGTTTAGAACAGTGGCATAAAATTCAACCACGGCTTTATGTAAATGACCAATAAATCTTTGGCAAACTCCGGATAGTACAGTGGCCCATTAGTAACGCCTTCCTGTGCAGTTCCAGCAGCACGGATTGCCTGATGTTACTGCTTTGAATGCAGCCCACCTTTGTGGTCTGAAAATTCCTGCTTTATCAGCTTGACAAACTCAAGAAAGTGAGAACAGGCGTCCTTTCAGCCATTTGGGTGTTTTGGATTCAGATACTTGATACGAGAACAGATTTTTTATGGGCTTTTGGACAATAGCGCCTCCCACTCCCCTATTTGACGAGGTCTGGGACTTTGACAGTTCACTTTATTGACTGAGGGTGTGCGTCTGTACCAACCAGACTAGGCCTCTAGAGGGAGTGCTCAGTTATCCAACGCTTTTGCTCTCTGGTCTTGGTGGCAGTGTTTGGAGTTTCTGAGCCCCAGCATGATAATATTTGATGTTTAACGTTTATGGTTTTCGCAGCTGCTCCCTGATTCGGCTTTCTCAGGGAAACCTTTTTATTTTTTATTTTTTCAGCGTGACCAGCGAACTTTGGGGGAAACGTACAGTAGTGCGTCTTCAGTCCTGTAGCTTCTAAAAGCTCTTTAAATGCTTTAATAGAATGTCTGTCTGACCAGCTCACAGTTTTCTGTTTTAGGGGAAATTAATTCCTGAGAAAGTTAAAATGCTTCTGCAAACATGTGCGATAGATTACATGCTTCATTTCACGTCCTTGTATTTTAGATTTTAAAATGGGTAATTTCTGTATTGTTCGGAACTCGGCCATGCGGTCTTGACGCTGACCGATCGGCAAATAGAATGGAATACATTTCTCATTTTTGACGCGTCTATATTTCGCTGTCCTACTAATGTCCTCTCCTGTTCTGAGTGAAGTCCAGTGTTGCACAAAGGAGCAGAGATGCTGAACAGATAGAGGTGACTGGAGCCAATCAACCTGGTTTCTCTTTCTTCCCTTTTACTGAGCATTACTCTGATTGGGACATCGGCCTGGAGCCTGGAGCCTCCCCACCTCCACACCGGGTCTGTCCCATGGCTCTGCTCTGGTCTCCGAGAGGCCGGGAGTGGGAGAATGCCCCGGCTGTTGGAGAACTTGGAGAACGCTAACATCCGGCCATCCGTAGGCCTATCCATCTATCCGTGCGTCCATCAATAGGCCTATCCGTCCGTCCGTCCGTCCATAGGCCTATCCGTCCGTCCGTCCGTCCATAGGCCTATCCGTCCGTACATCCATCCATCTATAGGCCCTTCCACCCGTCCGTCCATCCATAGGCCTATCCGTCCGTACATCCATAGGCCTATCCGTCCATCCATCAATCCATCTATAGGCCCGCCCGTCCGTCCATCTACCCGTCCGTCCGCCCTTCCACCCGTCCGTCCGCCCTTCCACTCGTCCGTCCATCCATAGGCCTGTCCGTCCATCCACCCGTCCGTCCTTCCATCCATCCATAGGCCTCCTGGGAGCAGAGGTCAGCTCCGTTTGCACCATTTTAGTTCCTTTTTAGCAGCTTATTTATCAGACTCTCTGGGTTATCAAACTACTCCAGGCAGTTTCTCGCAGAACTGCGTTCCCTGTCAGTGGTTTCACAACCAGCTGCTCCACTTAACTCAGAATGGATTTTTTCTTTAGAGGATGTAGGGTAGGATTTACTTATTTCTTTCCTTTTATCTTGGCGTTAATTTGGGAATGGGTCCGGTGACAGCTTGTCGTCATGCAGTCCCACACTCCCACACGGGCTAAGTAGCAGCCTGGTTACTTTGGTGGGTCTCACGGGGTGCCCCCCCTCCCCACCCTCCCTCCCAAACAGTGCTATTAGATTTATTGCAATACCCTTCTTGATTTTTCTTTTTTAGAAACTCCAGAGCCCTACTGTTGATAGTGTATAGGCAATAGTATGTCTGACACATCAAGGTGGATAGTTGATGAATTATTCACACATTACTTTTCTTGTGGTAGTGGCTGGATTGGTACATAGCAGAGAGGTGTATGAACACTGACAGATGTGTACAGTTGGGTTGTAGATGGCCACCATTAGATCTATACGGCGATATAACTACACTGTAGTAATGTGAAGACTTATAGGTGTCGACGGTAGAGAAGGTATATGAATATTGCCAGGTCATTTAGGAAAAAAAACTGATGAGAAAAACAGTTCCATGAGTAAAACTGTAATGTGACCTGACCTTTGAACTTGCTCTAGGGCCAAAGTAAAAAACTGGGCCTGCGGCCATATTAAGGCTAGGTTCAGCGGATACTTACGGGAATCATGAAAAAACCCCAGATGGCATTAGTTCTCATTTTCAGTGTCTGTTTCATACATACAATGTTATAAAGTTATGAAATGGGATTTTTTTTTTTTTTTGTGATTCAGGCCATCAAGCTAAGCTCCAGACTCTGACATCAAATCAATCACAATTCAGATTGTTTAATTCTGTCTTGGAAACCCAGAGGCGGACATTTCAGTCAAACAGAGCCATCTGTCTTGATCCAGTGACCGATCTGACGCCTAGTGACTTAAGAATAAAACGTTTTTACAAAGGGAAGATTTTGGGTTTCACAAATTTTAGGATTGTTTAAAATGGATTAGTTCAGTCTTTGAATTTAAGCCTAGTAGTATAGAAGAACACCCAGTCTGAGAGTGACCTTGGCAGTCTTCACTGCATACCAAATCAGAGCAGAACATAGATTTGATACCACAGTCCCAGGGTCTGAACCCCAGGTGGTCCACTCTCACTGAACCCCACCCTGGGTGGAGTCTTGCCTCTGGCCTTGCCTGGTTAAAGAGCCGCACCCCATCTGCTCTACGTTTATCTGCTTGACGTTGGCTTATTCAGTTAATGTTACTGGCTGGTGCCCGTCAGTTGTCGATTTTGATCGTGTCTAGGCGTGGCCTGTTGGCCTGCTGCTCGGAGTTATGGAGTGGGCTGAGGTCCTGTGTCGGATTTGTTTCACGCTGGGTAACCGTGCTCACTTCCTGTTCAGGCTCAGACATGGCTGACGTTATAAATAAAAGCAGGACAAGAATATCCTGTACCGTCGACTGGGGCAGATCCATCACTTTTGCATGCTGTAAATCCAACCTTGATGTGTCCTTAGTTTTCTTTCCAATTTCGCCCATATGTTTTTTTTATTTTTTGTTGCTATGGACACACTGAATGAAAGTGTTCCTATTGAGTGAACTGTAGAATGCGTTTGCTTATGGCGCCCATGGTGATGTAGACGACAAAGTGCCAGGGACTCTGAGATCTGTTGAATCAGTGTCTCCAGCTGCACGACTGACCGAACGTTCTGCTTCTGAAGCGGCTCCGCTCGCCGGCCTCCTCGGTTGCGAACACAGTCGCTTGTTTACCTTTATCTCGTGTCTACTTCTTAACCGGACGTCTCGGTCCGTCTCGGTCTGTTTGCTCCGCAGTCCGTCGGTTGATTTTATTTATTTATTTTTATTTTTGAAGATTTGATGCGGCGAAAATCATTTGAACAGCGATTTATATGAAAATCAAAGGGGTCTCCCTGAGAGTACAGCAGTAAGCAGAAATCTGCCCACTTTGAGCATTGCTGCATTTCATCGCAGGTCTTCTGGGCTGCTCCGATAATGGCCTGCTGGTGAATGTCCCGGGGATAAAAGGACCTGGCAGGGGTTTGAATTGGTTGCACTTGTAGGTGGTATTTGAAAATTGCTTGATTTATTTTGATTTTTTTTTTTTCATTAAATGTAGTTTTTGACCAATAAAACTCCTGTAATTTGACTTCAAAGCATGTCTTTACTTGTAAATAAGATAAACAGGAATGTACAGATAAACGGGGCAAATAAGGCCAAGCAATTATAACACCTGCCGTGATTTGTTTACTGTGCAGGAATGGGAAAGGCTTTCTCATCACCAGAGTCCCCATTAACACATACGGTGGGGATTTTGGACAGCGCTTATTTGGGGGCCCCCCCCCCCGCCCGGGGGGGGGGGGGGGGGGGGGGGGGGGGGGGGGGGGGGGGGGGGATGGGATGGGGGGGGGGGGGGGGGGG
>JAOYSI010001217.1:1150-17350 GCA_025775065.1 Hiodon alosoides
CCCGCTAAACAGGCGCCCCCGTTGAAGCCGCTCTTTTCCCGCTAAACAGGCGCCCCCGTTGAAGCCGCTCTTTTCCCGCTAAACAGGCGCCCCCGTTGAAGCCGCTCTTTTCCCACCTGACAGGAAGCAGCCTCTAATCCGTACAGCGGTGTGAAGCACCTGGGGTGCTGCACGCAGAGCTTGATGTGTGAGGAGAATGTCACAACTTCTCAATGTCGCCGGTGTGCGATCGTGCACGATAACGCTGCAGGTTATCTTTGGCACCACGGTACCGATTGGCTTCAGTTAGAATATTACAGCCTTGTGTGTTATAGGGCGAATGGGACCAAAATACAGACACAATATGTGAAAGGCCTACTCTAGCTTGTCATCGCTGGTCTCCAGGACACGCTGGTCTTCTAGGGGGTCATCAGTCCAGTGACCTGATCCTTAATGCCCAACTTATGTCTGCACATCTTCATTTTCATTGGCCCAGCCAACTCCCTTCTCTAGCTGGCTTTTAACATTTCGTTCAATTTTGTTTTTCATTATTCAATATTGGCTAAGGCATGCTTCAGTTTTTCACTTTTCTAAAATAGATTTTTTACGTTAGTATCATGTGACAAGGTCGGGGTTTCTCTTCCCTCTGCATTTCGCTGTGACAAACCCAGCAAAAAGAGTTTTGGTCGAAATGGAACAATCACTTCAGACGGTTTTTTTGTGAAGGTGAAAGCTGACCCGAACCCCCGGTTGGGGATTAAAAAGCGTCAGTCCAACCCGCTTGTCAGACAATGCCCTTCAGCTCCCCTGTTCTGGCAGCTGTCTTGGCACTCCCGGTTATTCTGAGTTTAAGACACAAATAGCAGCTGAAGCTTCCCTGGGCATTCCTGCGTGTCTGCGAGGGCAGGGCCTCTATACTGCCACGCAGGCAGTGCAGCCCTAGCAGTCTGGCGGAGTCACTCAGACCCACAACAGGGTGGCCACATGACGAACATTCGGAGACGGCCGGAAACTGTGCCTCCCGAGCTCTCCCCCACCAAAGAGAGGAACCAAGGACTTCATGCCGGAAAGTCTAAAGTGCGAGAGGACGCTCGGGTTGTCGGTCATTGTCGGTCCGTCCGTTCAGACGGCGCTCTTTACCCGGGGACGCGCACAATCACTCTTCACAATGTACCGCGTATCTGTTCTACGCTGAGGGATACTGGAGTCTGCCGCTGTGAGGATGGGTTTAGTGCTGTACTAACGGGTGAAACTTGCAGTGCAGAGATTCGAACCAGAAACCTTCTGGCAATAAATCTAATAGGCCAGACTGCTATCATAACGCAAGCCATTGTCTCAATAGTTCTAAGCGTGACCGCCTGGTACTGTTTATATGTCGATAGTTATTATTCACTTTCCATGGCTCTACATAACTCATCTACTGTGTTGTAATCACATGACGGAAACAAAAGTATTTGATTTCTGTCGAAACTAGACAGCCAATCAAATACTCCTAGCATGTAGCATATATGTGAAATCACATCACAGTCCTGTTTGGACATGGTGTATTTAGTTATATCTGGAGGCATCTATGCATATTATAAAGTGATTGATTTTTACTGTGTTAAATAGCTCTTTCAAGCCTCACTTTGAAAATAGACAAGCCAGCCTTGAACTGGGTCATTGAGTGAGATTTACAGTAAAGAAGAATGAGGTAAACTTGGGCCAATTAATGAGATTTGGACATTTCCATGTCACTTAACAACAGTAAGCAAGATTTCGGTTTTAAGAGTGATTCCCCACCGTCTGCCCATCACAATAGCAGTAGTCAGAACTTCAAGAAATAATATACATTATAGAAGTTATGCTACCCAGCATGGTTGGATTTATTTAACCAACATTTTAATGTATTTTCTATGCGAACAAGTAAAGTTTATCAGATTAACTTTCACAATCTGCTGAGGAAGTAACGAAACAGATGTCACAACTCGGTTCACATATCCCGATGTCACTTTCAAAGTGAAAGTGCCTCCAGATATCTTTAAGATATCTGGGCAGTGGGCGCGTGTACGGTCCAGACGACACAGATATTGCCTAAGAGAGACACAGTAAATGTACATTGTTCGTCCATTTGTTACTAGCACGTATGTTGCGTCTGCCAAATCGTACAATAACGCATGACCGTGTTTTGACTGTGGGAAAAAAAAGGGTCTTGTCAGAAATGCGTGAGATTGACACAGCGATGCGTGTGAAAGTGAGATAACGGGGTAATGTGAGACTTTCACGCCTAATGCGTGAGTTGACAGGTCATGAATACGCTGACAGGTGCCGGAAAAGAGAGAGCCACGCGGGGGCGCAATACGTCTTGTTTTGGATCCTGCAACGACCTGGCGGTGTTGTTTTTTTAATTGGCTGATGGAAAATAATGTTAGTGTCGCCGATGGAAATATTTAAGAAAAGAATAGCAAAAAATTGGAGTAAAGACGCGAAGTAATGGAATATGACTTTCAAACAGAAACTAAAATTGATTGGTGTGTTAAATAAAGGCAGCTTGGGGATAGTAGGCTTGAAGTCAGTTCAACTAATGATTCGGTTTAAAAAAATTAAATCAAGACACCGGTTATTGGAGTCATACGTTTAAAGGTTAAAGACATACGATTAAACTTTTGCACATTCAATGACAGTGTATAATACTGCATGTATAAACTTGCAGACGTAATTTATTCATATTCACAAATATAAACGTTGTCTATAATTTATTAGGCTACATCTTAAAATAAGGTATTGTGAAATATATTTGGCCAACAGGCAAATGTTGCAAATAAAGGTATACATAGACTATATATATAGATCGTTGCAGCGGGTCCTGGTAATACTCAGTGGAAAAATTCAATTAAATTTAACAAAATAGTCTAAACCGATTAGTTGTTAAATGTTTTTTTTTTAATCTTACAAGAATACTTAATTGTTACTCATTTTTTGAGACTTAACACATAAACAAATGATCTAATTATCTTTCAATCCCACAGGTACAGTTCAATGAATGGTTGTCAGCAAAACGCAGGGAAAATCGCTCATGCACTTCTAAATTCGACGATGCACGTGTGGTGATCACGTGACAGCTATTAGAAACAATAATAATCATAATATTAAAAATTATATTTTAACGCTAAAGATTATTGCAAAAATAAATTTACGTCTCAGGTCATTAATTGCAGCTAGTGTGGGTAAACCAATCTGAATGTCAATTATGGGGTGAGAATTATTCGAATTATTTCGAATGTCATACGAACACTTCTCTCCAAGTATTTAAAATAACGATGTAAGGAACTAATGATCCTGGTTTTCTGTTAGTTCGTAATTATATAATGTCACCATATGTGTGGCCCAAACATTGGCTTATTATTGTTCGGTCTCCGCTTCCCAGACAGCATCGATCATCACGTTACGTCAGTATCGATAACTCCACCAATCCAAAGTCAAGTGCAAAGGCACAGTATACAAACCTACAGGACTTCACAAATGCAAACGATACATTTTTAAAAATCTCGTCACGGGAAGTATATGAATACTCAGCGTCGGTTGGTTTAGTTTAGACGACTTTCTTGTTTACGTGGGGATTGAATTAATAACCACCGCGCATTAACCGAAAGAATCCAGCCCACATATTTAGTTTAGCCGGTGAGAAAAAAATATCTCCTGTATCCCTCAAGATGGCCGCCGATGTGGGATCGATGTTTCAATATTGGAAGAAATTTGATCTACGATACCTTCAGGTTGGTGCCGTTTTACCTTTCTAGATGGTATGAAAATGTAAAGGTTGCTCGTCTGGAAAACAAGGCACAGTGTGCTTTTGCAAGTTTTACAGAACTACAGCAGTGCTGTTTAGGATGATGGGTATTAGAAATTGATCCTGTTCTGCCTTTGTTGAGTTCAATCATTGATCAGTGCTGGGGCGACCGTTGCGCAGCGGCGGCTCTTTCGAAGCGCTCTATCGGGATTCAGCGAAGGCGTTTTGTTAATTTTTATTAACAGTCTAAGTGTTTGTCTTTGTTCAAACTGCGCTGTGTGTACTTCGATTTGTACTTTGCCACAGAACTGGAAACTTTTTTAATGCTTTGAAGAACACCGTCCTGTGGATTTTTACTTTTTGCAACTTAGGAAAAAAACGTGATTTAAATGTTGCTTCTGTGAGCGATTTAAAAATGATAAAATCAGATGGTGGCACGGGGTTGAGTTCGACATGATCCTATCAATTGACTTGGATAGGTTAGTGTCTCGCATTTTCATTGTGTGTGTAAAAAATATAGACTGCATGTAATTATGTATGTCGGTGTTCCGTAGGCTATATCTACCTGATTTTGCTTTGACCGCGATTAGTAAATGAATCACGTTCTTTTAATTCATTTGTATAGTCAATTTAAAGCGATGTATTTAACAAAAATATATTATAATCGATTGATTTATGGTATATCGAGGACACGCGAATCATGAAGTTAACCTCAATTAAGTTCAAGACCTTTGTTTTACCTAGTACTAGAACTGAGGTTATTTTGTGTAGTATTTCGTGGACACAGACGCTTCTTTTCTATTGGTTAGATCACGAAACAAGGGGATTGATTTATCATAACCTGTAACTGAAAGTTTGCTGTTGGTCACTGCGGTCTCGGCAACCTTACTACAATAAATATATTTTCTGTTAACTATTTTTTAAATTCTGTTGTATTAACTGTGGCTACGGCTAAGGCACGTTTTAGGTGAACGAATGCAATTAAATTCGCTTTTAAAAAGCCCAAAAAGTGGCACGTATAAAAAAACTCGGTGTGTGGTTTACCTTTAAATTCAAATATGTTTTTGGTTTTCTGTTAATCCCCCATTTCCCTTATTTGTAACCGCAAAGGAAGCCCGACACTATTCAGACTGAGGAAGGTGCACGTAATTTTATTCCCCGCTAATGTTTGGAAATCAGACCTGGCCAGCGCAAGGGCACGGACCTACGGTGCGTGATTGATGTTCTGTAGCACGAGGAATGACAACTGCTTGGCTAAGCCACCTCCCGCGGATACGTCGAGAGAGCGGGGTTTATTAGATTTGTTTATAGCCGCTCTTTTTGGCCTGTTTGTTATTGAAATCGGAAAATGTTGGCGTGTCGTGCAGGTTTTGTACAGTATAGCGTTTTTAACAGTTGCAAGTGGGGGTGTGGGCAATGCAAACGGGAACGTTCAGGTTTAGTTACTCTCCGGGTAGATCTCAGTATGCTGTATATGACGATGTCCTAGCCCTGTTTTCCTTGTATTCAATGTGTACCTGACTAAAGGGCGCGTATCTTCGATCATTATGATAACGATTGTGTCAGCGAGTTACGTTTATATTTTATTTTAAGCATTTAATGGGAACATGGCAATTTTAGGGATATCCAGACTGAGACTGAAGGGAAGATCGGCTGCTCTCTACGTCCTTAGGCTACTGTGTACAGACACGTGCTCACACGATCTCTGGAGCAATGAAGTGCGCCTTTCCAAAATTTACGTCAAATGGGCGTCTCGTTTTGGTGGAAACGGACGAAAACTCCAAAACAGTCATTAAATTAAGCTTCCTTTGACCCGGTTTATATATCTGATCTGATATATATTCGTTACGTCAGTCTCCATATACCACATACAAGACCGAAGGTGAGGCATTGTTGCGGTTTTATACACAATACTGTTTAAATTGCACAGCTAATTACTGGTAACTGTAATTCAATTATTTAATTTGCCCTTATCTAACTGAGAAAAACCATTTACTAATAACAGCTGGTCAAGAAAGAGAGGAAGGGAGCTGCTACCGAGAGGCAAGGGATAACAATTGGCCTATTGAAGTGCGTTACCATTTAATTAGAAATCATGTACATGTAAAGTGCCTTACCCATCCAGCTAATTAAATGTTAAGTTGGGGGCCTGGAGGTGTAGACCAGGGTTTAGGAACTCTGCTGGCTTTCAATGTGTGCTACCTCACACTGCTTCAGTTAATGTTATTGTTTGGACAGGAAGTAGCCTCCCTTGGCGATTTTGTTCCATGGCATGGTTGAATTTAAAAAGAGAAATTAAGGTAAAAAGTGATGAGGCGACGGTTCTCTCTTTGGTGCCGCATTCGTGTGTGAAGTTTTTATATGGGTCAAAATAAGGCTTCAGTCCTCAGTCAAAGGTTCCATTTCTCATGTGTTCTCATTGCCAATCGTGTGACCTCAGCGTTTTACTGTAAAGTGTGTGTGATGTCAGTGTAAAAAACAGTTTTACTGTGAAATTTTACTGTAAAACAGCCAGTTAAAAAGGGGAGAAAAGAAACACCAGCCCAAGACCCAATCCCACAGGACGAAGGCAAACGAGGTCAGTCCCAGAAGTCCCTGGGATAACACGCAGCGAGTGTTATTGTTTTTATTGAGGGGAGAAGGGAAGAGTGTCTGAGCCCAGTGCAGCCTGGGATATCCCCTGGGGGTCCCGTGGATGCCTCCTGTGTGTATCCAGGGTCCCCCCCCCCCCCCCCCTTCCAAGACTGTCTGAGGGGGGAAGGGAAGATCAGGGAGAATGGCTGCCCTTGAACTTGGATGCCGTGTGTGTGTGTGTGTGTGTGTGTGTGTGTGTGTGTGTGTGTGTGTGTGTGTGTGTGTGTGTGTGTGTGTGTGTGAGTGAAGGAGTGATTGTGGTTTTCCTAAATGTGTTTCTCGTACCTCCCCCTTTCATCTCCTTGTTTTAATTTCCCAGAGAATGCTGGGATTGCATTTGCTGCTAACTGGTAATGTGGGTAAATTATTGATGCGTTTCTGATCACCACCTCACCTTCTATTCCACAACAACTGGAAATCTGCTACGGTCGTACTAGACAACGTGTAAAGAAAAACGAAAGGTCATGAAGGTGTGTTTGAACGTTCATCGCTTGGGACTGTGATGTTTTTAAAAATAGGTTTTCGGCTTTGCTTTTCCGGAGAGAAAGTGACAAATCGGCCTTCTGACAAATGTGCAAAGAAGTAGTGCTCGTGTGACCTTGGTTCCCGCTTGGCGCCGGATGAAGGCCCGTTGCCGGGGTAATTGTTTGTGGTAACCAGATGGCGCTTCTGTCGAGGCCTGTGGAACGTATGGGTCGTATGGGAGCGAATCCAGTCCGTTGCTGCCAGGCTTGCGTTGATGACTCAGCCAATGGGGATCCTTCCTGGGAGTTAAGTGGAAAAGGAAAGGTGGGAGGGGATTAGGAGAGGCAAAGGACAATAGTTGTCTGCCTGATGGGTGTTTGCAGAATCAGGAGTTTCGACAATGCTTCTTTTCCAGAGGGATGTTTTCAGCACAGGGGACTGTAACACTGTAAATGGTTTGTTCTCAGTGCAGGGCACTGTAACTCTGTAAATGGGATGTGGTAAGCTGTTCTATATTGTAGGGGCTCTGTATAAGAATGGGGGTTGTAGGGGACAAGGAGGTCCCAAGTACATTTCATGTGAGAAGTAACAGCTTGAAGTTGGCCCAGTGCTTTATAGGTAAACAGATATAGTTTTATCTGGTATGATGTGGACACGTGTTTAAGCTTTGGTTCAGATCCTCAAAGTACGCCTCCCTAGTGGCTCAGTCAAGGCGCTCGCGCCCCGTGTCCGAGCCCCGTGTCCGAGTCCTGTGAGCTGGAGTTAGCTGGTCTGAATCCAGCTCATGCCATTAGCCGCTTGTGACCGGGAGAACGTGGCGGCGGCGCACTTGCAGGCTAGCAGTGCTATCGTGAGAGACGCGCCTCTAATCGGCTTTTAATCGATGCAGGGCCTCTCGTGCGGGCTTGCCTGCCACGGGTGACGGGTGAGATGGCTTTAAGGGACTAGGATTGGAGAAGTGAAGTCAAACTTCCCACCCCACCTCTGGTGTGGTAGACTGCAGCGTTAGTGCTGAGCAGAGACGCTTTAGCAGAATCAGCCAATCCAAATTGGGGAGAAAATGTTATTTTTCTGCATCCTATAGACAGGGAAAATGCCTGAATTTAGAGATGTTTCTAAGACCAATGCTGCTATTGAAACGTATGCATCTAGGATTCAAATGACAGATCTGGGTCAACTGTTACCCCGAGATCTTTGATAAGTATATTAAGGGGCACTTTATAGAACTTATAAACTTAACTCAGAATGAAGTTTGTCATGATCCTGTAGAAATGGAAAAGGCCCAGGACTGTCATTTCACTTTTGCCAGGATTTAATAGTAGAAAATGAGATGTAATTCAGTGTTTTACGTCCTTGGGGCGTGATTCTAACCTGATTAACTGACAAGGAGAGCTGAGTGTCATCTGCATAGCAGCGGAATTGAATCCCATGACATCATCTAGTGGTAACGTGCAATTTTAACGAAAAGGGCCCCTGACCTAATCTTTGTTAAATCTGGCAAATAAATGCTCTTCCCTATTAAAAAAGGTTGATCAATTCACTTATTTTAGTGTAGTCTTTTCATTTCACAATGAGGCTTTACAGGAAACAGGATATGGTTTTCAGTAGTGTCTAAGGCAGTACCAAGGTCAAGGAGCTCTGGGGTATCACTGATGGAGAACCGGGGCTATAAGATTGTCATTGACAAGTTCTGTGTCTGTCCATGGCCAGTGTGAAAACCTGACTGCAGTTTCTGATAGATATTATTCGATTCTATAAAAGCTGTTTGTTTTTTTCCAGGGTCAGGATTTTCGAAGGAGATAGTAGGTTTTTTAAATGTGTGTGTCTATAGGGGACAAATACTCAAGATATCTTGTTGATGTGTACTACATCCATTTACCGGCTTATAGTTGGCAGCACTTTGCACAAGTTGCTGAAATCATTGCTAGTGTGGTGTTTGGAAATATTTACTATTTGTCAATGAAGGGACTGTATTCAGTTTTTCTTCTATGAGGTTTGAACAAAAAAAACTTTGATTGAGCAGAAGACGGCGCACACGCACTCAAACGCACCGTAGACCAGAAAAGACACCGGAGGGGCGGAACCAGCAGACGTTCTGGATCTCCCATGGCTCTGATCAATGGTGTGCATCTTAGCAATGTCGCCAGCTCGCTAATCCCCCCGGCTAATTTCCCACCCAGTTCTCCGTGCCGGCGCTGAAGTCCACTCCTCAGCCTCCCTCAGCCCCCCCTGGTTCTCCCTAGGTAGGCACCTTCACTCCGGATGGGAGGGTCCTGTCCGATTCCTCAGCCCCCGGGGCAGAGTCAATCCTATGGAGTGATTTCGTCAGTGCATGTCTCGTCAATTTCACTGATGAATAAAACATTCTTGGTAAGCTCTTCCTGTACCTGCAGTTGGAAACATCTTCTGAAGCTGAATGTATTTGACAGTGAAGGTCTTTTTCCAGTAACGTGGTTGTGATATCTTTGGGCCTCTTGCCACTCCGTTTGCTCGAGCCCTTGGCAGATAGCTGAAAATCACGTGGACCAGTTGTCTCAGGTTGACGCATTCAGCTGGACCTTTTCCCCCCAAAAAACTAAATGTGTACCGTTTAGAAAGTTGACCAATGTATGGGCTGGTAACTACGCTGTTACTCTCTGACTCTTTCAGAGATTGTTCTCTTGCCCCACTAAAGCCCAAAGGTCACTTCAAGGCTCGCTCGGTAAAAGTCTTTGCAACAAGAACCGGCCATTTATCAGCCAGTTTTGGGGTTCATTGTCCGTAGAGGAGGGCATGGGAAAAGATCTCCACAGGCTTGGTTGTGAAGATCCTTCTGTCCCAGCATGGAAGAGAGGGGGCGTGGGGGGATTTATGGCTCGAGGGGCAAGCAGAGGTGTAAGCTCCGGGAGTCTGCGCTGAAAAACACACAAGGTGTCAAAGTTGTCGGGAGGAATGGAGGAATTCAAGCATTAAGCTGCAACCCCCCCCCCCCCCCCCTCGGCATTAATGTTGGAGTTCAAAGCGCTCCGCACAGCCGTTTTTGTGGCAGGATGATAAGGGGGCTTTGAGCTTGCAGCCGCGTCTGCCGTGTCTTCTGCTTCCCAGCAGGCGGAATATCACACCTGCACACTTGGGCGGGAATCTGGCCTCATGCGTGGCTCCCGTTGTCTGAAGACCTCATGAACATGTGGGCCTTCTATGAACCTCCTTGGCCAGACGTGCGCCTTTACTCCAACTCTGTGTTGCTGATCGATAAGATTTTTTCATTTTCTCCCTCGCTCAGATATTGGACTGAGGTCTCAAAACTCCACTGCTGATGTCATGTACAGGTTCTCTGCTTGCCCATGTGAACAACCTTCCCTGCGGATGTTTGTTTAATCTCTTTAAAAAAAGGAGGCAGCGATTTGCTAGCATTTCTCAGTTAGAAGACATTATTCACTAACCCTCTTCTGCCATTGGGTTTGAGCTGTTTGAAAGAGGCTCTCCAGCGTGAACAGATGTTCTTTGTTCATGCTAATAACAGACAAAGGTGTGCTCTGTAGTAGGAACAGATGGATTTGGCTCTGTTAATTACCGTGTTCTGTTTTTTTAAAAATTGTTTTTGTTGGGCCAGAGCGAAAGGTTGAATTTGAGAAGATGGTGGTGCTCTACCCGGGGGTGCAGGCTGAATGCGTTGACAGCCACAACGCTACCAGGGATGAGAGGAAGACGAGGAAGTAGGGCTCGGCGAAGACGAGGAAGTAGGGCTCGGCGAAGACGAGGAATTAGGGCTCGGCGAAGACGAGGAAGTAGGGCTCGGCGAAGACGAGGAACCCGGGCTGGCCGAAGACGAGGAAACCAGGGCTGGCCGAAGACGAAGGAACCCAGGCTGGCCGAAGACGAGGAACCCGGGCTGGCCGAAGACGAGGAACCAGGGCTCGGCGAAGACGAGGAACCAGGGCTCGGCGAAGACGAGGAACCCGGGCTGGCCGAAGACGAGGAACCAGGGCTCGGCGAAGACGAGGAACCCGGGCTCGGCGAAGACGAGGAACCCGGGCTCGACGAAGACGAGGAACCAGGGCTTGGAGATTGCATGCTGGTGTGCGTCTCTTGGGGCTTCATGGTCTTTTCTCTGGGGGGGGAACTCCACCACATCTCTGTGCGGCCGTCTTAAAGACGATCACGTGCCTTGTCCAAGTTCGCTTCATAAAATCTTGCGCATTTCACACGTTCTCCCGCTGAGATGAATTAATTAGCTTCGAAGGCATAATTGCACCATATGCTTCTGCGCCTCTGACTTTACATCCAAACGTTCATCCAAAAGTCAGTAAATAGTGGTTTACAAGAGTGTGCACTGCATATAGATACAACAAGGGGTCTAGCCAATGCAGTTTAACTGTCCTATAATCTTTTGTAATTATGCTTTTATACATGTTACCAAGTATTAAACGGTAAACATGCTGGAATATGTATCTGTTTACAGGGCATGGTGAAGACACTGCTCCTTAAATACTGGACTGCTGTACACTCACCACCTGGATGGGGTGGTTTCGGATATATATATATGTGTTATTCATGGTACGGAGCTGTGGCCTGGTGGTGGGAACGGCGAGAGAATGACGGACGTTCTGATCGCATCTCATTAGCGCGATTCCCCCGTTGCCCCGCCACCCCCCACCCTCCCCACCAAAACCTCCTCGTCGTCATCTTTTGATTGGCATCTCTGTATGACAGCTTTGGAAATGGATATCATCCTTCTCTCTTTTCAGCGCCCACGCACCGACGACGCTGTGGGGCGTTGGCCGACTGTGTTAGCGCCTCACTAGGTGTGCGCTCCGGTTTATCTTTGCCAGATATCTCAAGATGTCTTCTCATTTCTCCATCTCTGATTGGCTACTGCTGTGTACGACGTAGTGGTCGAGCTATTGAAACTCGCAAGTGGCTGGGTTCAGCGCAGGTTCGATTAACTGGAGGGGCGCTGTTGTTGTAACCTTAAAGCAGTCGCATGGCCTGAATAGTTTTGGTGTGTGTCCAGCTGTTTAAATGGATTTGGTGTGAATCGGTAATCTGTTTCGGCTTCTGCTGAACTTAACCGTGGTGCTGTACGTTGGCAGATGTTGGCAGATGTAGGCAGATGTAGGCTTCTCAAAGCAGCGGGCTCACTTATTCTGTCTGGGATTATTTAATGTGATTACAGGTCTGTCGTTTTTTCCGCTCTCTGGTTTAAAGAATTAGACAGGAAGTCCCATTGAAGTGAAGGGGGAGAATAAAGCTCTGAATGAAAGAGATGCTATTAGACACTGCTTCCTGCCTGTATGTCTCCTTCCTCGCTCACGCTCTCTCTGTTTTTTTATTTCCTTGGGTGCATTCTGCTGTGATGTTTTTTTTCCTCTGCTTTGCCGTGGCATTCCCTGGACAGGCTCCACGGTGTTGTGGGGGGGGGGGGGGGGGTTTAATTGCTCTTCGGGGACGGACTGGCAATGCCTAACTTGGCTGTTTAATTAGCGTGCCCTGCCAGGATTGGTTTAATGCTGCGCGATCTTGAATTCGTCTGATTGTTCCTGCCCTCTGGGGTTTCTTCGTCTCTCCCCCTCTGCGTAATCCAGAGTAGCAGCGTTGGCTAAATGTGGCTGCAGGCCTTGCAGGGTGGGACCGGGGCGAGATATCCATCGCAGCAGAAAAGGGAGACAAAAGTCCCCATCTCCACGCGTTGCCACGCGTCGCCACGCTGCTCCACCCGCCTCCACGCTGCCTCCACGCTGCCTCCACGCGTCTCCACCCGTCTCCACCCGTCTCCACCTGTCTCCACGCATCTTCACGCGTCTTCACGCATCTCCACACTGCTCCACCCATCTCCACGCATCTCCACACTGCTCCACCCATCTCCACCCGTCTCCACACTGCTCCACCCATCTCCACGCTGCTCCACCCATCTCCACACATCTCCACGCATCTTCACGTGTCTCCACTCAGCTCCACTCAGGGCCCTAGGGGCGCGGGTCGGTGGAGGAATCTTGGGGCCCTGCGGAGGAGTTATTAATTGAATTTCCCAGCAGTGGACGATGGCAGGTGACTCAGGAAATGACATCATCAGGCCCTTTTTCCCACTTCCCCCAGCAAGCGGTGTATTAAGTTCTTGGAAGGTGTTGTGCTTAATTTCACTCACTGTTGTTTTCCCATCCACCACGGGGTGATTTGATGGCAATCTGTCTTTGTCTCGGAAAGCTTTGAAACTCTTTGATTACTGGGACTACAGGTATTTGGGGGGGGGGGGGGTTCTGCAGGAACTTTCCACAACCGTGTATCCTCTCGCCCCTCGTGTCGGCTGTGAAAACCAGCGGCCGGTGCAGACCCCCTCAACCCATAACCATCCAGCACAAGAATGTGACGGTACTGAGGTTAATAACGGGGGGGTTGTATGTACTGTGTGGCGGGACAGAGGTTAATAACGGGGGGGGTTGGGAGGGTGGCTCCCTCGGTCGCTGGTGTCAGCAGCTGCTTCCCAACCTTACGAATATACCCCACCCGGTTGATTGTATTTTCTTCCTGAAGTGGATCAATTTTTAATCAGCGGCTCATCTAAAGCTCCTGTGGGCCGGAGACGGGCGCTGTGTTTATTCACAGGAATGTTTTCCTTACTGCTCAATGCAGAGGCTCTGCTGGGTGTCTGCCCAACTTCTCATGGCGTTTTCATAGGGAAACAAACACTTTTATCGCTTAATTTTGACCTTTCTGGTTGTGTGCTCAGCTGCAGCGCCCCTGGTCCCCAGACCCCCCCCAGGTAAGTTCATTTCCTTTTGTTTTCCTTCCTTTGATAGATCTCATGTTTAAAATGGCCTAACCATGTGCCGGGGATCGCCAGTTCACCACTGGGTGGTGACACGGCACATCAATAGGGTTACATAAGAGCAGTGCTTCCATTGCCTGCATTTCACTGAAATCTGTCATTTCGCTGATTATCCTTTTCTGTTCCACCAACAAAGGAGTTCACGCAGGTGTGTTTGCACAGATCAAAGGTGCCACGTGTCAGACAATCGTCAGTGGGGTTGTGTGTAGTACCTGCTCGGTGAGGTGTGGATTAGGGTTAGGCCTACATCCTGTGCAGAGTGCTGCCGCCCGCTCGTCCTAGTGACTTCTCTGCCAAGTGAGTGGGGGGGCCAGCACGGAACCCGCCGTAGGACACGGAACCCGCCGTAGGACACGGAACCCGCCGTAGGACACGGAACCCGCCGTAGGACACGGAACCCGCCGTAGGACAAAGAACCCGCTGTAGGACACGGAACCCGCTGTAGGACACAGAACCCCCTGTATTCGGTCAAATGGAAGCCCTGCTTTGGATGGGAAAAACCAGAGGGACAGAAATTCTCCACTGTCTTCAGAGCGGCACCTCTGGTGAAACTTGTGGGCTCACAGGTTCATTCGGTCCATTTACTTCCCAAAGCTCTTCTGAGACTCCGGGTGGTCTGTGTTCCGCCTGCTGACCGCAGTTCTCCGTCCTTGTGGTTTACCTGCGGTTGCCTCTTGTGAACCTTTCCTTTCCCTTCCCCCACCTGGCTATTTACGAGTGTCTAAGGATCTTCATGTCTTTATGGGCAGTCTAAATTCTCTACCAGGCGTGATTGAACTGGAGTTCTGACTGTTTAGCCGCTTCTCAAAAGTCAAAAATCACCTCTTCTGATTTCATACAAATATGTAAAACATAGTTTCATATTTTCCCAAGTATTTATATATATATACTTATTTTTTTTTTTACATTAATGAATTGAATTAATTTGATTAACAGTATAAAATGTTAATTGATTCTTATTTCAGCGATTGCCTTTAAATAAAGATACTATAAAGCATGGATCGATCTTGCTTTTTAAATGGCTCTCTCTTTGCTAACAGCCTTTGTTGCCGGTGACAACCCCCCTTCCCCACCCACTCCCGCTACACGCACACACTTGCACACACACATACACACGCATGCTCACTTACACACACGCACGCACGCACGCACACACATGCACTCGTGTGCTCGGTCTATAAACAGTGGGGATCAAGAGAGCTTTTGAATTTGAAGCTGAGTGTGCCTCTGGCAAAAAAAAAAAAAAAAAAAGATTTTTCTTCACCCCCCAAGTGCCCTACTTTTAAGTGGGTGTAATAAATGAGCCCAGCTCAGGGGAGGTGGGGGTGTTCTAAAACGGTTGTATTCACTTGTTTATCACCTTTTTGGGCAGTACTAATGTACTGTGAAATGGAAACATTTCCTATGAAATGTTTTATAATTGGATAACTGGCATTTTATCATTGCTCATTAAAGCTGAGAGGGCAATGTTCAGTTTATTTCCAACCAGAGCGTAGTTATAGCAGTGGTATTAAACATTAGCGGGCCATTTCATTTGATCATGGGAGGGGCGTTTTAATTGTCCCTAGGTGACCCACATGTTAAAAGGTGGTGTCTTTTAAAGACAATGTGCCGAATTTCAGGAGCGAACAGGAAGTTCCCTGACCGTTCCTGTCAATGGAGCCCCATCTTCATTCAATGAACAGGTAGGCCCCCCTTTCTTAGATCAAATTTATAGCCACTACAAAAAAAAACGTAACACTAACCCTACACCAAACTGGTTGATTAACGTTTTTGGTGAGAATTTCTCTGCAGGCAGAAAAACCAACAAAAATGTCAGTTGCTGGTTTTTTCCTGTGAGCCCTTCAAAGCGGTTTAGAACCTGCAACCTTCTGTCCCTCGGGGGTGGCGCTCGCCTTGCCTTGTGCTTGTGTTAGGGGTGTGGCGTACTCTTTTATGGGCGCGCCGCCCCTGCCTATCCCAGTTTGTTCCCCATGAATATTCAGAGAAGTGGAAGTGACAGCATATCCATAGTGATTAAGGGCCCCTTCTCTGGAGTAGTGACAAATGAACAGGCAGCAATTATGAGCTGTGGACTGACAGGAAGCGCTCCTTCATTACTTGTTAATTTATATGAAGGCGCGCGGCAAATTTTTTCGAGAAGCCGCCCTCGGGCTGGATTGTCACAGAGGGCTCCTGACAGTCGCGCAGACGCTTGGCTCCAGCAAGGGAAGGGGCCTTTTAAAAAATGTATAGATATATTTTCAACGTCGTAAGGGTATGTGATCCATTTTCTTACCAAATTGGCATGGCTGCCCCAGCCCTGCCGCTCCCCACCCCCAAAACCCCTCTGTCCTTTGTGTGTTTCGTCTGGGGTTTTCCCTAAAAAAGTCATTAAAAACGCTAATTTGCTGGCGAGCATGACCCCTTTGAAACCCTACGCATCCGATTGGAGTGACGTGTGAGAGGTTATCCTGGTGGTGGTGTGTTTTGGCCCGGTAGGCTGACGTGGGCCCCTGCTGTGAACGGGGGGGGGGGGGGGGGTGGGGGGGTAGCAGTTTCAGAACAC
>JAOYSI010001218.1:0-17348 GCA_025775065.1 Hiodon alosoides
GCGTTGGCGACTTTTACGCACTATGCACCTCAGCACTCGGCGACTCCGCTCTGTAACTTTACGTGGTCTGCCACTTCGTGACTGAGTTGCTGTGGTTCTTAAACGCTTCCACTTTGCAGTAATACCACTTACAGTTGATTGTGAAATATATCTAGGAGGGAAGAAATTTCAGAAACTGACTTGTTGCAACGGTGGCATCCTATTACAGTACCACGCTCAAATTCATTGAGCCCTTTAGAATGACCCGTTCTTTCACAAATGTTTGTAAAGGCAGGCTGCATGGCTTGTTGCTTGATTTTATACACCCGTGGCAATGGGACTTAATGAAAAACCTGAATTCAATGATTAAGAGGTGTGGCCCAATACTTTTGTCCATATAGTGTATTTATCCATGAGTAAATAAAAATATGTTGGGTCTTCATTGGTTTAATCTTTGCTTGATGTTCACTACTTGACCAAGTAACCTCATCATGTAACTGCTAATAATTGTACACAGATAGAGGCCACAACTTAATTGTCTGACTTGTCAATGTAATTTTGTGCACCTAAATTCATTTTGGTGTGCAACCGCAATTTTTCATTAATTTCCTTTTTTTACCTTACCGTTCTTTTAACAATAATTAAGGTAGCTGTTGTAATCAGCAAATATTATTTCTGTAGTGCTACATGTTCTTATTTATTTAATTTTAGCTTCATTGCACTTATGTATGTTGCTCTGAATTACAGCATCTGCTAAACAACTGAAATGTAAAAGTAAAATTGATTCCGCTTTAGTAAGAGCAAGCTACTGATACTGATTAT
Source organism: Hiodon alosoides (assembly GCA_025775065.1). Classification (NCBI taxonomy): domain Eukaryota; kingdom Metazoa; phylum Chordata; class Actinopteri; order Hiodontiformes; family Hiodontidae; genus Hiodon; species Hiodon alosoides. The sequence continues at coordinate 802 of JAOYSI010001218.1, forward strand.
TATTGTTTTACAGCGCCATAACGCCCTGGAGCTCATAGGTCATTGGGTGCAAAATAAGTTTACAGATAAACCATAAGTCTCTGCTTTTGGAATTTAGCTTAACTTTGGTCTAAATGTGAAGAATAAATGTATAATACATTTACTCTATTGAGCCCATATAGAGATTATTATTATGCAAATTAAAACCTGAGAGCAGGGAAAAAAATAAAAAAATAAAATAAAGCATCTTTACCAGTCCAATTTATTAGGGAATTAGTTTCAATATATGGATCATTTTTGACAGATTTTCTGATTTACTAGTGCTTAGTTTTTGTGATTAATACTTATTAATATACTTACTATTTCTTTTTCTTTACTGGAAACAGTTTTTTTTGTTCGTTTTTCTCTGTCACAGACATTAAGATATGAAGGGCCGAAGGGGCACTGAGACTTAAAAAAGGGAATGCGCATATCGTATTTCTATTTTTCATCATATGCTTGTGAAACAAGAGTGCCAAAATGAAAGAGAATTAGCAATGGAGATTTACAGTTTTTCCAAAAATGAACTTGGACAAGTAAAACTTAACTGTAGTGCAAATAGGAAAAGAACATCTTTGAATATCTTTATAAGCCCATTACAAAAATGTAAGAATTTAAAAATAGCCCACCTAAATGTACTACCAGAGCTGTTTTCCTTTCCCAGTATTTACACATGGGGTTATTGGGTCTGTACTTGGATTGTTTTAAGGACTATCTATTCTCTATCTGTCATCTGTTATTATTATTATTATTATTATTTTAACCATTTTTCAGACGGTAAGTGACAATTGACAAGCTCCTATTCCCAAATGAACTTAGTGCACACATATTAAATCGTGTTATAGGCACATTCTCTGTGAAGAATTTGTATAAGTTTTTGAACAATAACCTTTAAATATTCAGGAGAGAGGGCCTTATCTTGCCCGAACACCTGTGCTTGGCCTTCTTTAGTATTCAATGGTTTGAGCTTCATAAGTATGTGACAGTGCTGTATGTTCCACTTTAATAGTAGTCACATAGTTAAGATAGGAACAACTTTGGGCAATTGTGCCATGGATTTTTCCATTATTTGATTGATTTTTATCTCCTATAGTCTTATTTGCAAATAATTCCTACCGTTTAAAAACGGGCATTTAAAAATAAATTTAATTTTAAATGGTAGGACGATAAATTCCAGAAAGGTTGATATAATGCTCATGTTCTACGGTAAAAATAATTTCTACTTAAATCACACATATATAATGTCTATGAAAAGATACTATGTGTGGCCAAACATGTACTGCACATTTAACAACTGACCCACTGGTCAAAGAGGAAGGGAAAACCAAATGCATAAGTCAAAACTCTGCCAATCCCACTGAAGGGTATACATTTACATATAGTCAATATAGATTGAATAATTGTTGATACCCTTAAACCTTAAAAATTCAATTGTTGCATGGTATGTCCCATTGCTACGTTATAGTTTTTGGGAAATGGCTTGCTTACTATCTGGGCACAATGCTAAGTGCTTGGTTTTAAGTTTACTTCAGTAACTGGTTAATAACTGGCTATAACTTTACTTGTCGCAAGTAAGTTATTTAGCTGACTTTCTTAGCTAATTCATTTGTAGATCTAACGTTGCCTAAATTTAGGAAATGATTGCTGCTAAATAAAAACATTGTGGTTACTTAAAAGAATATAAACACCTTTATTATCATTTTTTTGTATCTGTAGTCTTGATTTATAATTGACTACTTAAAATGTATATAAGATATATCACTGATATGTCTGACAAGATTGCTTTTTATTTATTTTTTTTTAATGTCTGACAAGATTCACAGAGTTTAGTTACAGTTGCTGATCTTTGACTGGATATTCTCTGCAAGGTCATGGTTTTCCAACCTAGCAATGGTGGGTGCACAAATGAAAAGTATTGTCTTTCTGCTTCTGGTTAGAAGGGTTTTATGCTCCATGTTCTTACATGATTCTTTTTGTTTGTTTGTATCATAATAGTTAGGTGAAACTAACCCATTTTCTAAAAATAATAAATAAAATTGCAGAATGGCTTTTTTAAGGACTGTTGTAGCCATCGCTAAAGACTGCATCAGTGTAGCTGGCTCTTAGATGAGGGTAGGAATACATCTAATCAATAAAATATGATTACCATCTTTATCAATATTATACTTAATCAATAACATTTCTGGTGAGCACTGACATGGGCTCAAAAATGTATGTTGAGACTAACTGAACAATTTTTTTCTACCAGAACAAATTCTTCTGACATTGACTGAACCCCTGAAGATGCTCCTGGTCTCAGAGGAGGCATGCATCATACTCATTTAGGAGCTCTGCCAAAGTCCTTACCACCGATCAGAAAAATCAATACTGAATGCATGCTTAGGAAGCATTAAACTGCCATTATGAATGTTAATTGTTTTCCATTATCAAGTTGTCAAAGTAACCTTTCAGGTTATTGTCTTTGCATATTAATGTACAATTCATTTCTGGTTGTAATATTTTCAAAATCATACCGGGAATGGCCTTGGCATCAGAAATTCAGATGTAGTTCTGCTAATATGGCAAAGTAGTGGCAGACAAAGTCTCATTCCAAAATAGAGGATACATTTCTCAGTTTTTGAAAATCTTTCTGTCCAGTTTTATTTTGGTTCATATCTTCCCTTATTTCACAGCAATCATTTTTGTAGCTCTCCAAGCCCTGGCTGGCTGAAGCATGAGGTGTATTGTAAATGTTATTTAATTCATCATCAGGGAGTTTGCTGTGGAGAAGATGGCAGGGTAGGCCTGAATCCCAACCCCCTCTGTCACAGCACAGGCTTAATGTCAACTCTCAGGTCACATTTAGGAAAACAGGCAACTCGGTAATTGTTCTGTGTAGACTATTGATATTAAGTTCTTTTATATAATTTTTTTTGTCTTCTCAAAAGAAAATTAGAAACAGACAACCATTCAATGTTTTTATTATTTTTATTATTGTTATTATATATATATTTATTTATTTTTACCAAGTATTGCTTATTACTTTTAAAAAAGTCTTCTTCTGGAAAGACAAAAAAACATATTATAGTTCATAAGAGACTCTTGCTGTATTGCAAATATACAAAGAGAAAAAAATATCAACGGGCAGCATAAAATCATTTCATTTAAGTATTTCTAGAGCTGTCAAATAACTGTTTGTAGCAACCAATCGTACATGGATCAGATATTTTCAAGGGACATTTCTTAGGATTTGTGCACAGTACAACACTATTTATTATAATTTTGTCAGTCATACAGGATGTTAGACTTTGCTCCCATGCCAAGGATGACTAAAAATGTATACCTGTTATTTAATTATTTAAATTATCATATTTGTTTGTTGGAGCTCCTCTTAGGAGGCACTATTTATTGTTGGGGTTTATTCTTTTCATCAGTCTATTCTTTTCATCAGTTTTTACCTCTGAATGTCTAAGTTCTTCAAATAGTGGTTTGACTTTGTATTGATGTAAGATGACCTGAATGATATTGTAAAAATTTAAAGAATGTATTAACAGGGAGTTCACACACAATAGTGAAGACAATGCACATTGGTAAAATGGAGGACAAAGGAATTCGACGAAGACAATGATGAAGCGGGACAAAATGGTGTTGGAATAGCTTGGTCTTTTAACATCCTCAGAAATAACAACATACAAACTATCCATCCTCATTAAAACTGCTCTGGTCTAGTGGAACACCGCAAATATATGCCCGTGTCTCATTTGCAGACAAAAACCACTTGCATATTGAATTTATGTCCACTTTATCTGACTTACCCTTGTGGATGTAACAAATTGCAACACTGTTAAGGCAGTTTTGTCCCATTGTGCTTCACAGCCATGTCGTCAGGCTTTGGAGAGCAGGCTTTTGAGGCTTCTCTCTGCTTCTGCCGAGGTGGCTTAGACTACTGACCCACTACTAAATAAGACTGACCGAAGCTTCTACTTGACTGGAAAGTTTGCGAACCTCAGGCAGCCGTGTTCTGATTATTGTGGCAGCCTCATTGCTTGTGCTATGTTTATATTGCATCTTGAACATTTCCAGCTGCACTTCAATGGAAGGCCTATCCAGCTCTTGATACTTGTCCAAGACCTTATCCATTTTTCCTGACAGCACCTTCTCCAGCACATGGAGGCTGCTCTTGGCAAAGCATTTTTTTGGTTGGGCATCCACAGGGAGATCTTGTAAAACTCCGTCATGAAGTGTTCTTCAGCAGGTACAAAGGCATTCCCTGTGTACCTCTTTGGCGGCTGTCTGATGTGAGGCACTGGGATGCTTTCAGTGTTTCTCAGTTAACTCTGTGGCTTTTGCATGAACTACACAGAATTTCCTTTCAGAACACTTTGCGTGAGAACCACCATTCTCTCAATCTACTGCTCATGTCTGTGTTTGGGATCTTGTTTGCAAAGTATGAGTTGAGGCACTTAAGCTCATCAATGACCTCAGTAGATAGAAGGAGCCCCAAAAGAGTTTTGGAACCATTCCAGTAGTCCCTCGCTGTTGTTGCTTTGTCAATAGTGCCAGATCAAGCCATGTCCTCTAAACTGACCAGCAGCACTGATTATGGACGTGGCCCTTAAGGATCTCATTTGGTATTTTGCGACTTTGGTATAGTTGGTGTAATTGTTCTTACATGATTTCAACTGTCTGTCTAGTACCTCATTCTGAGCAGTTGTTGTAGATTATTCTAATCAGATGCATGCTCCCAGAGAGCCAAACACTGCCTTGATAAAAACTGCAGAGATCCTACTATTCTGAGTAGTCACAATCTTGTCTCCTGTTACTTTAGAGCCTTTGCTGTTAAGAGCTGGAAAACTATTGATTGCCTTATGACAGTGTGTCATTGCAGCAACATTGTGTGACTGGGTATTTGAATGTGATTATCATTTTTCCAGTGCTTTCCAAGCCCTAAGGAAACAAATGCAGGGTCTAAACATTTGGGAAGTGGAGACTTCTGACTTCTAAAGACTTTGCTGCATTAAAAGCACCCACCAATGAATTTAGGGTTTGGCTGGTATGGAGTAACATGGGTGTCAGAGTCAACTTCATTCTCCTTGGACTGGCTTGTGCCTTCTAGAACATTCTTTCAACCCTCTGTTCTATCTTCTGTCTGAATGACCCACATTGCAATGTCATCTTAAACCCTACTGTGATCCTCATCTTCATTAGTCTCTGCCTCCTGCCTTTTTGCAGTGGTGCTTGATGACCTTACAGCTGACTTTGAATCAAAGTACACATGGAACATGATCATCTTTAGCTCTTCACAGAACTAAGTCAAAATCCTGTCTAAGTACATAATCTAGACTGTTACTGTCTGCGAAGACTGTTTTGTCTATTTGTCAGACACTGTGCCCTCACCTGAAGAGTATCATTATGTGTCGACCCCTCTTTAACCCTGGTTCAAACGTCAAATCTTTGTGTTTTTTACTTTGATCATTATTCTTATAAAAAAAGATCCGGTGAGAAGTGGTCCACTTTTCTAACCCATTTGATTCATGGCAGGGAAAAGGATTACAGTTACAGGTGCACAACAGACAGTGCCTTGTTTACTTTGGGTATGTAATTGACCAAGTTTATTTCAAATACTATTGGAAATTGGCTATTAATACATAGCCACAAAAATTTTTAAGTTTTACTTAAATTACTTTTTATGTATTTTAGTTGAAGGATGTACACTGTTTAGAAATTAGAATTTTTTGCTGATGAAACAATAGCTTCTTAGGGAAACCGCTGTTTCACTCTGGAGTGTTTTTATCATTTTTGTGATAAAGGAATATATCTACAATCTACAATTTAAGCCTTCCAAAAAAATAAAAATAAAAATGAATATTAAACAAAACAGTTATTTTAACTCAAATTGTATAAACCTTGCAGTAACTGCATATGTATATATATATATTCTGTTACTGCAAGGTTTATGAATCCATATTTAAAAAGTTATTTAAGATATTATACAAAAGCCACCTGGTTGCAAAAATTCCTGTTGTGCTTCAGTTTTGTTCAAATAAAACCATTTGAAGAGCGCTCTCGTCTGGGTTGCTGTTAGTTGTGGGTTGCTGAGTAGTTAGTTACAGCCATTGATTTTTACTCATTATTCCATACCATAATGCGAGCTAGATAAGACAATGATGCAAAATTTCATGCACAAACACACACACACACAAATAAGTTGCCAACCATCAATGTTGTGCTAATCAGTACATTAAAATGGAAATGCTAGTCGGTGCTCTTCTACCGATTATGGCCGTCCATCATCAGATGTTGTTTCTAGTGGTCTCAAACAACACATTCGTTTATGCATGTGCGTTTTGGAAATAACTTCCTGATTATATATTTGATCATAAATTTAACAAATGTTCTCCTCCTAAATCAAGTTATCAAGCTGGTAAAGCAGAGTACCCTGTACCCTGTGTGGAGCTGTGTGACAGCAGTTGTGAGCATCTCTGAACACTTTCTGAATATACAATCAGCTGTTGATATTTGTAAAGAGGTGCGCAGTAGCTTGTGAGATGCCCCAGGAAAGCATTAATCTTTTGGGTTCCTGCCCTTTCCCTAAAGAGCCATGATCAAAGCGGTGCAGCAGCACTCAAGGACAGTAAAGGACTGTTGGGCGGTGGGGAGGGGGGGTTGAGGCAGGTACACCAGATGGAAGGTTCAGACCTGCTTGTTACACAGAAATGTCAGAACTGTAAAAAAGGTTTTATAAACCATCAATCATACATTGCTGTAGCTCCAGAAATAGTAAGGGGGCTATGGAAATTAGACCTCTCTGGTGATCTGTGGAGGTAATTACCGCTGCTTGGCTTTGGTGACTTCCTTTTTAGGACCTGCGCAGGCGTTTTCAAAGTAATGTCAAGCTGGGCCTGAGGAAGCCAGGTGTGTGAAAGGATAGGGCAATAAAGAGAACCTGTCACCTCTGCGAGGTGTTGTATGTCTACACCTTGAGTTAGCAAAGAGCTGGACACACCAGGTTTAACCCCCGTAAGCGCATGTCTATTCATTAACATCGGGGCAATGTGTTCAGATCGTATAGCTGATTATTGTTCCATGTACCGTATTGTTTCATAAATCTTGGTGGAATTATAGGGAACACTGTGTTAGCCTGTGATTGGATGAATGACTTTATTGTTTGAGTTATATTTATTTCACTTCAGTATGACATTTTATATGACATGCAAAGTGCTCTTGTGGCTGGCTTTGCCGACAAAATATTTTACATTGACTTTGCAAAACTGTGACACTATCATCTTTTATTACTACTATGTGCTTAAGCTGATTAAGAAGGAGATTTTTTCGGAAGTGATTTATGTCGAGCAAATTTGAAACTGAAGTTTCAAGCAACTCAATGTTTTGAGGTGAGTTTTCATATCTCTAATGAATCCAGAATGTGTGTGGTTCTTCACCAAAGTTGACCATGACTGTTCCTGCACAAAAACACAATATTTAAGCGGTGAAATTACTAAAGAAAATTATGGAGCACGTTTTTCATAAAAGTGTTTTAATACAAACCTTACACGGGTACACCAGTTTTTCTTATTACCGTAAATAGTCCTCAGTCTCTCAATTCATTTTGCATTAGCGTTTTACACTCTCTTCCCCTGCCACCTCTTAAAATTGTGTTTATGTGTCCAGATGGAGGGGGTCAAACACCCCTCTACCAGGCGGCCAGGTGCGGTCGACCCACTGGTAAAAACCATGTTGTCTGGAAATTGATTACCGCTGATTTTTAAGAATTAAATTAGAATGGCATGCAATATGCAACTGTAGAAAAGTTGAAAGATTAAACAGCTTGAATTTTTTTGATCTTGGTTGACATTTTCTTAGATGTAAAGCACAGCACATATTAATATAATACTGTGGATATTTTGGTGGTTCAATAAATGTTTTTAATATATACATGGATATGGATTTGGATATTTCCAAGAATAAGGCTTGATTTAAACCCTGATTTTGTAAAGTGCCTAAATCAAAAAGTAAAAATCACATTTTAAGTCTTAGCATAAATCATTCTATATTTAAATACCATTTAATTATTCACTGTCGGCAGTAAAGTGCAGTTTGTGATTCACAGATGTAGGATTTTAATGATAATGATAAGTGAGACAAAAGCTAGATGTCAGAATCTAAGATTGTTCTCAAAATAAATAAAATTCAAGAATGCTATATACCCACTGCATAATGATATAATCAGTACAGGACTTGAGTTTACATTGTAAATGTTAAAATGAGCCTAAAACGTGGGTCACCTTCATGCTTTGGAAAGATTGCTTTCATTAGTCCAGCATGCAGAAAACCTTGTAATCTTGTTTACGCTAGGAACTCCTGCTGCGGGAAAGGAGGGGGAGAAGCTGACTGACAAGTTAAAATGCGATTCAGCACATAAATACAGGTTTTACATCCCCCCCCACCCTTTCCTTTTGAAATGTACGCTAGGATAATTGCTCGGTAGGAAGGTTGGGTAGTATTGAAGTATTGATTATGTTTACCAACTTTTTATTTGCATCCATTCCTCAGGGTTTGTAGAGCCCGATTTATCACAGATAAGTCACGTGTACTGAAATTAGCCGTTTATTAATCAGTTAATATATTCCGTGGACATTATACTGCTTTAACTATTCTAATGGCACAAACAAAGGGAAATGGGAGCTAAGGAATGCTGTGGAAAGGAAAATTAAATGATATTCCTTATTTGAGCCCTTAGACACCAGACCCAAGTATTTAGGAGTGAATCCTTTTGCTACTGTGCATTAAAGCCATCAACGGTTCTATCTACTTGTGTGTGCGTATGTGTGTGTTGCTGATTGTGTGGCTATCTGGGACGTTGGGGAAGTCTGACCTGTCATTGAAACTTAAGTGTAATGCCAATAGTAATTTAGGTTGCCTCGTATTTCTTATTATCTGTAATCTTTATCATTTTCAGGCTGGTTTAGTCTGAAGGTATACTTTCTGGGACAGCAATAATTTAATCTCCTTAGCATTCAAACTATGCTGGAAAAAATCTTTAAAATATAGTTATTTTTTCTGTTCTTCTTTGATTTCTCTTTGGGTCAAAGTGCCATAGAAAATAATAAACTTATAAAAGTATTTTATTTACAATGTGCAATTAATCCTGTACTACTGTAATTTTATTCTTCTTATATTTATTCTTATTTTTCAAGTGGCATTTTTTGACGTAAAGTTGATCCACTGTTCTTAGCGATGTTTACTCTTTGTCTTGTATGTAATGAAGCCTGAATACCAGGACATATAATATACATTGTTCAAGATTGTCTACCAATTTGTGGGGCCAGACTGATGAGGAGGTCTTTCTCCAAGTGGGGCTATTGTGGTAAAAACATATACTTTAGATAGGAGTGTTTTGTATTTTTGTGGTTCTGCAAATCCTTTGATGAGTGGTGAGGTTTCTTATGTGAATTCTTCTTATGGAAATATTATACTGTATTATATTATACAATTATATAATAATAATAATAATAATAATAATAATAATAATAATAATAATAATAATAATAATAATATTATTATGCTATAATACTGAACACCCACCAAGGTGTTTGGGTTTCTGGAGTGTTCTTGTTAGAAAAAACAGAGGGCATTGAAAAAAGCTTAGTCATTTTGGGGAGGATGTTAATTTTGACACAGCAATGTGTCTTAGAAATGACAGGAAATGTATTCCATCCATTCAAGTCATCTTTAGTTTTCTTTTTAACAAGAAATTAATTCGGTCTAAGGCTGAGACCAAATCAAAACTTTGACAACACGCTAATCGCACTTAAAAGCACTGTATTTAATTGTCGATTGTTTTGTTATTTTTAAATATCCTATTTTATCTGCTTATAAAAGAAAATTCTGTTAAGTAAAGTGCAGTTAGTGGGTTGCCAAAGTTTTCATTTGTTCCTAGTCTGAAGAAAATGCCGATGTAGTGCTTTGCCATTGTTCAGATGCATAAATTTTTAAGCCATATGTATATATATATTTTTTTTAATGACATGATCCTTTTTTTATGGACTAAAGTAAATATATAATTCTGAAATGATAACTGCAGTGGAAGTGTAAAACAGTAATAAAGAGGTTAAAGACCACATAGAATTTACTGCGTTTTTCATTCACAACATCAAATAAACAATATTAAAACATTACAAATTGATATAAATGAATGACCATCACACACACACACACACAACCACACACACACACACACACACACAGTTCTCGCTGGTTTGTTTTAAATTACGGTCAGCAGTAACAGGATGCTTGTTAATGCAAATGTTTTTGTGACCTGTAGCCACTCCTCACAATGCACTGCCTGAAATGGTAATTTCACCTGACGGTGTCTGCACCCACCAGCAGCCCCAGAGAGATTCAGCTCATTAGCACAATGGGTTCATTAGCCCGTGTCCACAGATAACTCTACCTCTGTGTCATGAAGCAGGTGTGAAGTAGAGCCCTGTCCAGGATGGTATTTTCAGTCCTGCTCCCGGCCGGGCCAGCACCATTTCTGACCGCACCATTGTTTTCTATTGATGTCCTACCTGCTCCCGCCCTGCAATAAGCAAATTAATCAAATAAAAAGAAACCTCTTCCATTCAACAATACACGCACGTGTTTAAAATATTCTGTTTTTTGATAAATAAAACGATTAGGAGGAGTTAGAAAAAATCTTAAAATAAAATAATTCAGACAATTCTTGGTTATGCTAATTTTAAACTAAACCTAAAAATGCTTTTACTGATATGGCGGCTAAATATAATTATTTATCAGCAACAAGCCAGTTTGGACAGCAGAGGAAACTTCTACTTGAGGTAATTCTACCATTGGAGAAGGCTGCCGGGGTTTGGTTCGTCAGTCAGTTGGACGCTTGCCTACTCTGTCACTTTGTCATCTGATGGCGTAGGGTTAGTAGGAGCATCAGCCTGGTCTTCTTCCCAGTGGCAGAATCTCGGGTCAGTGTTCTGTATTGTGGCAGGTGCTTGTACGTGGCTTGGGGCTACGAGGGGAGACTTGGTCAGTTTCTATCGCACTGCATTTTCACTTTGTCCGGTGCGTTCAGATCCCGCATTCTCAGCAGCCACACGAATGCTGCATTCTCGACAGATTTTCAGTGACTTTTTCAGGGTTTCAAGGACTTTTCAAGAAGTTCTATAGCTCTGTATGAAGCAATTGATTCAATTCTTCACAAAATTCTGTCAGCATCCTGGCTAGCTCCATTGTCTTGTTCAGCATGCCAGGGGCAAACGGCACTTGAAAGAGTAATTTTTAGAATGTAGGGGTTGCAATCAAGTGTATCCACAAGTTGGCCCCGTGGTCAGGGATAAATAAAACCAGGCCCACCAACAGTGATGGTTCCTTCAGTTCCGAATACAGCAAATTTTTGAAGCAGCAAATTCCAAAGGTTAACGGCGGCTTTGGAAACTTCTGGGACCTGCAAATAAAACCTTTGGAATAAAACTAAATGAATTGTTAATGTAGTGAATGGGGCTATAATGAAGCATTAGGCACACTTAACAGCAGTCTGTGGGATTGCACAAACATACATTGTGATTATAAGCTTAATCTCTTCCGTCAGAGTCTCTTGCAATGCTTGTGCTTTCCCCCTCCACGCTGTTGGATGTGGCAATGCAGCTGTACTGACCCTTTGCAGACATCATCATCTTATGGATGAATGTCACGGCAAGCAAGTTAAACACATTTTTTTTCAATCTTGCTTTTCAAGTCTAGCTTAATGCTGGGGGAGTACATTTGGCTTTTCTTTGAAGCTTTGACCAGGAGGAATGTCACCACCTTGACTACTTTGCTGCAACCCACGGGTACCTGACTTATGCCCGCTGAACTGTAACGCTTTTCCACATTTGTTGCAATTCACAAAGTTCTATTCATTTTCCATCTTTCCATCCAGTCATAAACTGAGAGTGCACACACTGATTTATCTTTTCTTTTTTTTATTTCTTTTGAGTGGGCTAAAAGTTCTCTTTTATTACTTTCTCAATATCAGTTTGCTTCATAGATCACAATGATGAGTTAATGAGTTAGTGCTTGAATTATACATCATGGTGTAAGTTAGCTGTCTAAACAGTGTTTTCGTGTGATTTGGTGATAAATGATGTATCCATGCATGATTAACCCCACTAAAAATTTCAACCAGATTTTCCATTCCATTTCCATTCACTGAATGTGTTTGATTATTCATCCACGATTATCCAGAAGTCTGAATTGCTGATCACTCTAGGATCCGTAGAGAACTGGATCCCATTGCAAGGCTGTAGTGTGAAGCTTCTCAGTCAAAGTGGAAAACTGGCGTTTCATCTAGGGTAATAGGGAATGTGAAGAAGAAAAAAAGCAAAAACTGCATCCATTTTTTTCAGCATTTTCCTGTGGTTCTTGACCAATGCAATGTTGGTCAACAATCTAAAGGTTCTTGTTGCGTACTTATTTTGAACGCAGTAGCAGCCATGAAGGCATATGTCAGTGCCCTGAAGTCTGTTGCTATACGTGAGCGATCCCATCCCCAGTTTTACATCACTTTCTGCAGCCCATCGACAGGCAGTTTAATTCAGTGGGCAGAGAACATCCCCTGGTGTTCCCGTCCAGTGTGCAGTGGTCATTGTGTCATCTCCAGCTCTCTGCTCTCACATCTGCCTTTAAATGCTAGTGACCTGAAAGCCAATTATAGACTGGGAGTGGGGAGTGCACATATCGGCTGGGGAACTGAGGCCTGTGTTGCGCCTCTCGTGATTTATGGGATTCCTCTCAATCAATAAAAGTGTAACGGTGGCCAGTACGAGCCACACTTTGATTTCTGAAGGAAAGATGGACCTAATTCCTAAAGCTGATGATAATCCTGGGTGTACATTTAATTTTCTCTTCATGCAAAAAGTCAATTCAAGAAATACAACTAGCATGTTTAGCTGGTTAAAAAACTGGTAATGTTTGGGGGATAGTGGTATTTTTTTTGTGACGTGACTGCATGTTCAATCATTTTGAATTTTCATTTTTGAACAATCATTTTTGATTTTTATGTACATTTATTTTGAACAGAGCTTTCAGTCAGTTTATCTCACTGATGCCATCAAAGTAGTCTTTTTATACATGCAATGGGTTTTACTTTTACTGAAATCCAACAAATGAAAGGCAGATGCGTGCATAATTATGAAAAATCATGATCAATGCCTTATTGATATTGGGTAACCTGTATATAGCTTTGATATTGGGTCTGTAATTGTCACGGTTTGTGAATGGTTTAACTTGCCTATAAAATAGATACAGGATATTGCTAATATGAGCAGTATGTGCGCATGAATGCTGTAGGACTTTAAAGACATCAGCCATCACATTAATGTAAAAATAAAAATGGAAAATTAATAAACAGAAAACTAAAATGTAGAATTTTACAATTTCAAAGAATGCAGAAGAGTCAAGACATTTATTTTTAGACAATTTATATCATTTCAAATCACGTATTTTCTGGGGGATTACTATCCACCGAATAGCTCCATGCATTTTCAATGCATAGTGTGAAATTGGGTGCACTTTTTAAACCAGTAACTTTTTAGATAAAAACTTGTTTTAACAAATCACTGAAAAAATGTCAGAATACGCCATTTAGTCATGTTTTGTACAGGTTGATGTTTATTTTACTTCACTTTTTAGTTAAATATGACTGAATGCAGGCTTTTTGCCGGCTTCACTGGGTGTACAGATTTCATGTTATCTGAGGTTGTGCATGGAAGCGTTCCAAACCACACAGCCAGTAAAGCCTGAATAATATGTTGACTCACAAATTATTAAAGACGCTTTTTACTGTGAGTGAACATACAGATAAACTTGAATCTACTTGGGAAATAAGTGTTATTGTTGTTTAGAAGAACAATTTTTCTATGTTAAGATGTCAGCCCATACACATTTTTAATTAAGGATTACACCAATCCAAAGAATTATTCTATTTCAAGTGGGTTTGTGTCACCCAACATTGTATAGGGGACTAAAATGATTTTGCGTCACAAGCATCTCCACATTCCTGTTTTTAACCTTGTGCACTACTTCACCAAATGCATACTTTCCTTGTTTAAGTAAAACAACAACGTCTGGCAAACATTATCCTCAAATAACATTAGTGAAAATAAACAGATGTCTGTATTTTGAGACTGAACAGCTCAGGAGGACTTGCTATAGTGCTTTAAAGATGCCCTGGTTGATTTCATTTAATGGTATAGATTTTCTTTTTTAAACCACTCTGTAAGCAAGCATTTGTATCATATTAGGCCTATAAACTCATAAAATGTCTAAGTATAATTTCTGTGATAAAGGTTTATTTTGTGTGGGCGCTGGTAACATACATTTACACACTTTTGTAAACCTGATAATGGTTTGAAATGATTAATTCTAGTAATTTGTCATGTTGTTCATGTCCTGAACAAACTGCTTCACTGCACTACCAAAAAACTTAAAATAGCTAAATAAATACAAGAAAATGGAGATTGGAGTGAAATGAATACTAGAGAAAGTGCTCAAAACAATTAAAGAACATTGCAAACGGCAGCCAGTCGCCTACAAGTCTCATGGCTCTATGGGTTTTTGAAAATTGATTAAATTTTTAGATACCAAAGCTCTCTGGTAGGCAGAATCAGAATATACAGTATTTGAAATGCCATTATCTATACAGAAGAAGTTCTGCAAAGGGCTTTTAAGACATTTTAGGGATCCACTGTAGCTTCCTGAGTGAATATTTTTAGAGTTTTCATGGCTGAAATTGAATCACAGGATTCATCCTTTTTCTTCTAAAGCCTGAGTCTCGTAAAAGCTGTGCAGTCTTCCAAACTGATGGATATACATTTGTACGAAAAGGCAAGGCCAAGGTAACCACTATCTCAGATAATCTCAGAGTTCTTGTTGTATCCCCCGTGGCTTCCGCTTGAATGATCCCTGTCCAATGTGAGTTTTCAGTTTGCAAGCAAAATGCACCCTAATAGTTAAAGGCATAGTTGGGTGCTTCTTTCATTTGTTTAGTGTAAAAGGTAATCAAACATGCAAAGTTATTACCTCCCCTCAGTTAACTCAACCCAAATTAAAGGGATAATGAGGGTCGGCTGTTGGAGTACTTTGATTAACTGTCAGAACCACAGTCAGATCCATGTTTTCCAAACCTATCAATAAAGTGTGTGTGTGTGTGTGTGTGTGTGTGTGTGTGTGTGTGTGTGTGTGTGTCACATACAAAACATCAGGGTTGGGACTTAAGGTTATGAGCCTGTCATGCTAAGAGCGCTTCTGTGTAGAATCCCTGGAAAACATCCGAGAAGGCAAACAATTCCCAGAAATTATATTGTGTGGCAGAACTAAACACTGGCAAAGATAAATATAAATAGAAGTTACACCTAGAGAGATAAAAAAAACCCCCACTTTCACAGAGACACTGACATTAAAAACAAAGAGCAACCCTGCCCATTCCAAAACTTATATAGTTACATTGAATATTAATTTCATTTATCTCCATAATTTGATGACAGGTAATTCCAAGGCACATCAAATTAAATGAATCCAGTCAACTTATGTTCTCTTTTTTGGCTAGTTTTAGCCAGGTTACAGTTGACATCAAATGTATAGATAGAGCATGCACACAGTTGCGTTTGAAGTTATGTACTTTGAATTAAGGCAGAAGAAGAAACCGGGCTCCTCTGAATCTTGGCATTATGACATATTGAACATCAAAGCAATAGCTGTGGGCAACACTGTACATCGAGGAATCACTGCATAAATCATTTAAATCAGCACAGATGTTTAAACTGAGATATCATGAATGCACTTTAATTACCCTTATACCTCTGGGCAGGAAGATTTCTGCAGTTTTCTGGTTGGCAGAGACTAGGGCACTGCAGTGTGACCAACCCTAAAAAAAAACTTGCGTGAATTTTGTCTCCCTGTCCAAAACATTGACATTGGTTTGTCAAGGGGCAAAAGGGAGACTAAAAATGTAGACTCCGTGTATGTTAGGTCAATGTAGGAAGCAGACATTCTTTCATCTGCACACGTTTTGGCCTATTTCAGTTTGTATTAAAAAATGAACAGTTAATAAAAATCCAGTTCAAATTGCCAGTATACAACATGCATTTAGGGCATATTTTTTTAATTTCCTGTGAAATCCTGTGTTGTTCTTCTGTTTTAAGTCTAAAATAAAGGTTGTCTTTAACAAGACCGCTGTTGAGAGAGTGCTCAGTTAACCTGCAGCAGGCCATGCAGCAGGTAGGAGAGGTTAAGAGCTGATTGAAGGTGAGGCTTGTCCCTCTCGATTGGACAGCCTGTGAAAGCTGACTGCTGCTTCACCTTTCTTTGTCTCCTGACCCTAGGAAATGATATGCTAGTTATTCACCGCCGCTTATGGACTCCCTGTCATAACTGTAATGACATGATCTGGATTCATATCTGTGATCATAGCATTTCAGCCTGAGCTCAGATGAGAGCCTTTAATGGAAGGCCCAACTTCATGTGCTTTAAATGAAAGTTCATTCTAAAACGGGGGG
>JAOYSI010001219.1:0-17347 GCA_025775065.1 Hiodon alosoides
GGGCGCGCCGCCCCCGCCCCCCCCCCCCCCCCCCCCCCCCCCCCCCCCCCCCCCCCCCCCCCGCTGTTGAAGATCAGAAGTCTGTTGGCGCAAGCCACGAATAGCTGCCGGTAGTTTGCGCTTGCTGGTGCAAGTCATTTCCATTCATTCGCAGAGAAAGGAAGTCTGGCCCTGTGCTGACATTTAGTGGAAGAAAACAATTCTCATCTTAAAAGACTTTGGGTGTGGGGTTGTGTAACACCCGCAGGGTGCAGTCTGAGCTGAGATTGCCCCAATAAACCCACAAAGAATGTTTAACCCTGATTCATCAGGTGCCAGGTACTCCTTGTCCATTCAGAGTGCCACTAATTAGGGCCTCCGTTGTCGGTCCGTATTTACGTTCCACATTAAAACGAGCATCGAGCTTTCTCCGTCACTTCGCGAAAAAACAGAACTGCAAGCAGCACAAACATTTCCGTCTCTGTCCCCTTTACTGACGAGTTTTCTGTCTTCATATATGTAACGAAGAGTAGAGTGTGAGCTGATTCTGCCAGAAAGAGGAGAGTGGACGTGTGTTCCAACGAGGTCTGGAAGCCTGGCTCAGCTGTTACTCTCTCGCCTGATCTCTCCAACAGAAAAGGGCACCATTGGATGTGTCTGGGTTCAACCGTGCCAGTGACCTTGAGAGGTCTCTAATGACCTCGCTCGTCACTGGTGCCTTTTGTTATTTAAACGAATCAGCCGCCTTTTTATTTAAAACCTGCGAAAGGCCAAAGCCACTGACATGGAACACACGATGACAGGTACGGGAGCGAGGGAACCACAGCCCAAATAAAGATAAACAATTTTGCTGTCAATTATCTGACCTTGCTGATGTCTGTGTCGTGACAAATCGAGAAGTACAATTGGTATTTCCTTCTTTTTTTTTTAACACTCATTTGAACAGTGCGACTTGTTATTTCATCCTTAATTTCATCTGTTTTATTTCCAGTCTGTTTTTTGTTAGTTTTGTTTTTTATAGCACATTCTGAAAAAGACTGAAAAACCTGTGGGAAATCATTGCCGTGTGATATTTTAGCGATAGTCAAAAACATGTGCTTTGATAATCCCTGACAGCAGAGATTATTCTTCCCAGCAACAAGCATTCATGTCAGCAGGCTAAACAAACGTACCTAACTAGCTGACTGACTGGTTCATGGATAGTGAAAGAACTGTAGGAAAAAATGTACACGCTTAGCTTTGGTGGGTTTTTGTAAAACGTCCAGGCAAGGTAATGAAAGCTAGTCTTTTGTGTCCTTCTGTGATGTTTTCAATGTCAATGGGTGATAAAACCGGTATTGAAGCCCCAGGGAAGAGAAAAATAACTGCCTTTTTTCTCTTCTCAATATCACCTGTCTGCCTTTGTTTTTTTCTTACTTGTGATAGACAAAAAAATGACAATGTTTAGTTTTTCTTTTCTTTTTTTAAGGTGTATGCCAATGGCAGTTGGCTTTTTTTCCTTTCCAACTTGCCTGATTTCTGAGCTGATTTTGAATTCACTTAACTGAACTCTGTTTGGGCAGTTCTGTAGCCCTTAATCAGCTTTGTTGGCAAGTCTATAAATATAAATACCATGTCAAACTGGCAGTGACATTTCAGCATAATTACAGGACGTGAAGTGCAATCACGATCTATTCTTGAAAGGCACCTTTTGCAGAAAAATAATTGTGTTTGGCATTTTCCTTTTTTAGGATATCGTTCATCTAAGGTACCTGCTCAGAATTACATGGAGTGGCCCAAAGTGAACATGATTTGATTTTCTCGATGTGGTTCCCTTGTCAACAAAATAGCAGTGCCGTCAGGGCAGCAGAAGTATAAAAAAAAAAATTCTAACGAGACAAGACGATACCAGCAGCCGCAGATATTTAGTCTACAAAATCCACTAAAAGAGCAGCTTTGTTCTATCCAGTCGTGTGACAACTAGGGTTGTGATGTCTGTATATTCTAAGCTTACATGGAGTACGCACACAGGCTTACTTGGTTGAAACAACATGCTAAATAAAGCAATGATGTTTGACGAAAAGCAGTGGACAGAGTAAATCAACATTGTACATCTTTTTCCCCCCCTTACAAACTTGTCTGTGAAGATTAATATGAACAGAGCTAGAACCAAGATACATCTACTGGTCTACTCATGGATAAGGCTGGGTAAGCAAGAGACGAGTATTACTGCAAGTCTCCATCGACTGGGTTTAGATGGGTGTAGAAGTAATCGTGTTTAATAAATAATACTCCGATTTATATATTAACTAAAAATCTAACCAGAAATTATCTGCCAGAAATAAAATGAATTAAATTAAATTAAAAATGAAAGAATTTTGAATTGTATTTATTTAGAATTCTGTATTTGCAATGTTCAATGGATTGTTATGGACAATATTCTATATATGTTTCTCTCATGTAGTTTAACACGCTATGCTAAATACCTTACCTCTTATGAAGGAGACAATGTGGAATAAATCATATTTGCACAGACCCTGTGTGGGCACCTCCTGCAATCCAAATGAACAACATTCTTGAAATAGGACAGAAATTTCTTTCTTAATAATGTAACATTAACATATTAAAGGTAGATGGTAACAAGGATCAGAATAAAAAAGTTGTCTATTTACCATCTCTCTGAGGCACCTAAAGTAAACAATGTTTAATTGAGTGGGGTTTTTTTTCTTATTTTTGTTCATGGCAGTGCATGGTTATTTAAAGGCTGTTTAAATACTCAACAGTCAATTAAAAAATCATGTAAAAGCGTAGAAATAAAAATATGTTTTAAAGAAAGATCACGTTTTCCTATTTTTTTGTTGTTGCTTGTTTTAGTGAGGGGAACACTGGATACTGGACACTTGAGTGGTAGATCATAGGTTAAAATCTTGCCTGAGAAATGACAATGCAAGATGTCACCAAGGTCTCCAAGGAAGGTATATAACAAAAAATTTCTAGTCTGAATTGCTTATTTATTCATCTCCTGAATTACCTTATTTTTCCACAAGTAAATAGATGTGGCTTGCAGTGTACCGTGACCTTAAACAAAATCCAGTTGGTCTCGGTGGTACCTCGAGTTATATACCAACACGCTCTGTGAAGTGAAACAACTTCAGTCATTGGGATTTCAGGTTTCTGAAATCTCAGCTTCTGCAGGCAGGGTTTTTTTTGTTTTTTTTTTGTCACCGATATTGCTCTTTTATCTTTTGCTCCACTGGAAAGATTATATGTAACGTGAGATGTGCTGTATAACGACTGCTATAATGTAGATTAACACACCTTATAAAACCCTCCTCTCTGCCAGTGCAAAAAAATAAAATAAAAAAAATCTTATAGTCAGGCTTAGACTAGCTACACCACGCCAGTTCCTGCGAAAACCTGGCCTGGATTTCTCAGCAACTGGCAAGCACTTTATCCAAGAATTTTGCTGCTAACATTTCAGGCTCTGCAGGTCGGATGAGCCTGTGGCTCGTTACGTAAGCATCCATTTCAGATTGTACAGACAGTAACTACTGAACCTTCTGGAATGCAGACTACAACCGTGGGGGGAATTCAATAAAGAGAAGCGAAGCAGTGTTGCATTTTTTCACCAGCAGTAACAGTACTCTAACTACCTCTTAGTGATTATAAAATTTCATCTTTAATGTCGATTTCATTGTTAGTCAGTTGTCCTAACCGAGAAGAACCCTTGTTTAAACTAAGCAACAATCGTTAACAGTAAACATAAGTTTACAAAAACAGGAATATAAATTACTAATTAGGAGTGCTGTTTCAGCATTGAGGCATTTCGAAAGCAGTGGTTGGCAACTCTCACAACATAGGGGATGCTGTAGACATCATCTCTATTAACTGACAAGCATACAGTCGATGTGCTTCGGATGAGGTTGAACTGAGACTTGTGAGAGGCTTGTGCCCACATTGATAAAGGCGAGACAACGCATACATGATTCTTCAGTGTCGAGGCAGTTTTAACTGGAATCTTCTGAACAGTCTTAGATCATTCTGGGGGGACTTGTTCTACGGGCGGTGCAATTTTATAAAAAGCTCTTTCCATGTTTTTAATCCTTAACACATTGACAAAGGTTTTTTTTTTTTTTTTTTTTTACAAAAAGGGTTCAGGAAAAGAAGCTTGCATCTCCCACACATAATCAAGATTTAAAATATTTATAGATATATATGCTGTGTGTGGTGGGGATCATTCAGTGGAAATGTACTGTGCTCAGTGTGCTTCTGCTTTTTTGTGGTCTGGTGCTCAGTGTGAGGAAGTGTGCTCAGTGTGCTCAGTGTGCTCAGTGTGCTTCTGCTTGTTTCCAGCCAGTCACTGTGTGTGTGGTGTGGTGCTCAGTGTGAGGAACAGCTGAAGTGTGCTCAGTGTGCTCAGTGTGCTTCTGCTTGTTTCCAGCCAGTCACTGTGTGTGTGGTGTGGTGCTCAGTGTGCTTCTGCTTGTTTCCACCAAGGCATCCTGCAGCAGGTGTGAAGGTGGCCCATGCCGGGGGGCATCAGGGAATGAATAGAGAGGGATGTGGCTTCCCCAAGGCACAGGAAGGGCCACCTGCCAACTGCCACGAGTGATGTGTCTGGTGTGTCCCCGCTATGTGTCTGGTGTGTCCCCGCTATGTGTCCGGTGTGTCCCCGCTATGTGTCCGGTGTGTTCCCGCTGTGTGTCCGGTGTGTCCCCGCTATGTGTCCGGTGTGTCCCCGTTATGTGTCCGGTGTGTTCCCGCTATGTGTCCGGTGTGTCCCTGTCATGTGTCTGGTGTGTCCCCGCTATGTGTCCGGTGTGTCCCCGCTATGTGTCCGGTGTGTCCCCGCTATGTGTCCGGTGTGTTCCCGCTATGTGTCCGGTGTGTCCCTGTCATGTGTCTGGTGTGTCCCCGCTATGTGTCTGGTGTGTCCCCGCTATGTGTCTGGTGTGTCCCCTCTTCTGATTTGTGCTTTGGCTGCTGGGGACACGTAACACACATGTACAACAGCTGGGGTGGGCCTGTCACCTTAACCACTACACCACCTTTTGCCCAGCAGCACATGCAAACTTCTTAATGCTGCATGTTGCCTTGTTCTCCAACAGGGGAACTTATTTGATCGCTGAGTTAAAAACGGAAAAGACCCTTGCTCTGTAAAAATCTTGTCTCCACTCATGACATCATCTAATCTAGTGAGCTCATCCTCAACGTGCTCCGCTACACTCGTCCATCAGTCTGAAGGCTTTTCGTTGCCAAAGCAACAATTTAACCTACATAGGTTGACGCACCCAACCTTTGACTCGGAATCAAAACCAAGCCCCTTCACCACCACACATGAGGCACGACCTCCAACAAGAGAAGCTATTAGCTTGTCGAGCTAAAAACGTTACTGCCTAGCTCAGGCAACCAGGAAACTCTTGTCTGAGCTCCAGAGTGGGATGTTACCTTCGGTAGCAAACTCGGCCTCAACAAGCCCCTCTAAAATAATGAATCATCTGGTTTGTAATACCGACTGAACATAAAGATTGTTTGAAAAAAAACTCCACTAAATGTAGAAGGGGCTGCGGCCCAGTGAGTTAAGGCGAATTCAGTATCAAAGAGCATACAAGATTTTGATCTATTTATTGCCTGCATTGTTGGCAGACTTGGGAGCCAGCGTATCCCACAAGGAATGATTTCTCTCAGGTGAAATGTATCTTGTAAGGTGCTTCGCTCTGTGTGAGTTGAATTTTTATATAAAAGAGAACGCTGTCCGTATGCATTAAGTCAAATCTTCCAGCTGCCGATATAATCTTTAAACAGAGTGTGTTGCTGAGATAGTAGGCTATAATTCAATTCAAATTGTAATTTCTTGAGATCCTGTCGTTTCCCATTTGACTTGAGGGAACATGTCGCCCCAAAGCACCTCAGTCAAACATCAATACCCTTCTCATTAATTAGATATTTGAAAAGTCCCAATTCTCATCCGTTTGTCCGCTGTACTCTGGCATTGTGTGGGTATTTCGGTGTGCAGTAAACTTATGCTTAACTTATGACATTTTACCCTGTATTTGAGATCGATATTGCATATGTGTATATTTTATATCTATAAAAATGAGAAAAGTCAAAAAAACCATTAAACATTCAGAAACCTTTTGGTGATATTCTGCAGTAAATGTAAATGATAATGCTAAATTCAATTGCGCATGGTCTGAAATTAACACTCATCCACCAGCCTAATTGATTTGGCCTGTGGCGTGTAAACCTCACATAGGCCCGCTAATGCTCCACTGTGGTGGGAACAACCTAGTCATCCACCATTAATACTAAATATGTGTAAAATAAGGGGAGACCTGCACTTTTATTAATCTCTGTACAATGTTATTACGTAAAGAGTTCGAGCTGAGTAGCCTGCAGCCTGGAAAAGAGATGGGTGGCTCGAAGGTGTTTATAAAATATAAGGTGGTTATCCTATGGAGGCGTCCGCGTGTGGCAGTGGGAGTCGTAGCGAGGAGCCAAGAAAAGTGTCACCCTGTCATCGCTGACCTCGAAATATTGTTCGCCTTCTCCCCACGTCACGCCGCGCGAGGCCACGGCTGCACCCACGAGAAAAATCCACAATCAATTGCGACTTTTGTGAAAGTAATTGAGAACACAAAGACAGGGAGTTAGACAAACGGAAGCTTCCTGGCACCCCCCTGGCAGAGCTGACACCTTCGGGCCGAGAGTCAATACCGCTTAATAAATGTGAACAAACTTTGCTGCTTAGTTAAGGACTACAAATGAGTCGTTGACGGCGCAATACCCAGATAGGATGCAGACGTTGTCTCTGTATCGAGTTTGGGTTTGGGACTGTAGCGGCACAGTGCAACTGACAACATGATTAATGAGCCCTGTCAGGTAATCAAATTTCAGCCTCTGTGGCTTTGTAATTTGGCACCGGATTGGAGAGCCGGCATTAACCTATAACATTTTAACGGGCCCTGAGTGCCGACACAGACCTAACTTTGTTTCGGTTTGAGAAAATAAATTGCGAAGGAAGAACCTGAATTTCCTCCATCGAGCCGAAGCTTTTTCTAAAACACGTTTGCAGCGATCCGCCTACAAAATGTCCAAAAATATCTATTAACTTTTATTACAGCGTCATAATACAGCCTTGAAGAGAGACTATTTTATAAATAGCAGCTCTTTCTGTTGCCGTGGTAGTTCTGCAAATATAGAACTAGTTGCATGGCAAAAGCAAACGTTTGGGTGACTGAACTTCAGTTATACTGACATTACATCAGTAATGTAATACAACTATTTATTTTCCTGAAGAGCTGCATGTGAACCTTCCTATTTAAGAGGGTAATACTTCAAAACAAAAAGTGCAGCAGCTTGTTTTCTAGTTCTCTGAAGCTCTAAAATGCACTGGGATCCTTACATATAGCAATGCTTCCATCTGTTGGCCTTGCGTTTAAATTGGCCTTGCGTTTTCAATAAGCAGTGGATGTTACTTTCCTCTGAAGTCAACACGGTACCGGTAACAGAAATGCACAGAGAAAAGTCATTGGCAGCAGTGATGTGTGGTTGCACACTGCTACCACGCGTGTCCTAATTAACTGCTGTGCGTGTTTAGAAGAGCTTAGCGTCCGCACGTAGTGTGTGTATGTCAATCACTTCCTTTAACCAATTCTAATTAGCAGTCGTCAATGTCAGATCTGGCAGCATTTTGAGCTGTTTAGTTTAATTTTTGATTTTTAATCTGGCAACATTTCAGCAATTTTCAGAGTCAAAGTTGCAAGATGTGCTTCCCCTCTCATTCTCAACCATTATTCAAGTCAGATAATTGGCATGAATGTGTTTTGAGTGTGCTTTCATCTTTCCTGCATATATGATACCAATCTTATGTGTTTAAAATTTAGTCTTACCAGTGAATGAATTCTAGTCCCACCAATTCGACACATTCATTCCTATCCACATCCTCTAGGTCCTGGCACTTTCAGTAGCTACCATCGTCAGCTGTGCCTTTAATTTAAAAAGTATTAAAAAAATATTTTTAGCTTTTGTTAAAATGGCAGGAAAAAGCACAAACTATGACCAACTTGTGTGATGCCTGGTAGAGCAGGAGAAAACTTAAAGAAAATTCGAAAAAAGCCTCTTGCAAATTCTATGAAGCAACTTAAAACGGGGATCAGTGACAGGAGCATTTTTGCCTCGCCACGGAAACTAACGATGACAGCAACCAATCGTTTGTTGGCCCTCTGAATAGCTGACCATGGTGCAACGTAGCGTGGACCCCTGAACTGACTATAATGAGTAAACATCCCTACTTAATGCTGTATGTGTGAGAAGCGTTTAACTAGCCAGCAAGCTGTCCATTGCGCTGAGGCATATCTTGAAGTGGTCCCTGCTCTGCTGTTGGTTTTCTGGTGCCATTAATGTTGGCTTGAGAACCAGGCATGATGCGGTTATATTAACACTTTATTGTACACAAGCTGAGCACATTCCCAGAATGCTCCCATGGCACATTTTGTATCCCACCAATTTACAGTAGAACTCGCTAGCACGTCGTGGGTGCATGGTTCGGAAATAATCGGAAAACTCTCAGAAAGTCTTTCCCCAGTGCGGGCACCAGTGGATTTATTCCCAATTCAGGAAAACAAACAGCACGGCCTTCCTCTAACAACCAAACCAAACCAAACCAAAACAAAGACATCACTCTTTAAAACTCTGGGCTTCTCCAGAGCACTTCGCCTAGACTCCGCCTCTCTGTGCGGGTTTGTCCTCTGGCTGGCACCTCCACTTCCTGACCTCCTCATCTCCCCCAGCACCTACCGAGGGATGGCAAGCTTTTAAAACAGGTCTGTAATTGCTGTGATCCTCAGCCGGTGCCGACAGGGTTCAATGACCCCTCCTGCATAGGCTTGCGAGACGGACGCGTGGCACACAGCTCCCCTGCCAGAAAGACACCTCAAAAAAAAAAGAAAGCCGTCTTTTCTTCGGAGACATCGGAGCCAATAGCCCTTGGTCAAATCCAGTGTCGTGTAAAAGCGAACAGTGCCCAGACGATCCAACAGCTCATCCACCCGAGGCATGGGATAAGCATCAAACTTCAACACTGCATTGACCTTCCTGTAGTCAACACAGAATTTCACAGACCCATCAGGTTTGGGAACCACCACACCAGACTGCACCATTTGCTATAGGACTCCTCGATTACCCCCCATCCTCAGCATTTTCTCAGTTTCTTCCCGCAGCACCTTTTTCCCGGGAATATGATATGGCCTGGACCGAACCACGGTTCCCGGCGGAGAATGTATATGGTGTTCGACTTTAGTTGTACAACCCGGCCGAGGGTGAAACACGTCTCCAAATTCCCGCACCAGTACCTCCGCGTTTGGGGCCGGGGACAGCTGGTTACCTGGAGACACCAGGAGAAGAGTTAGAGACCTAGCCTCAGGACCTGAGCCCCCCCTGTTGGAAGCAGCGCTTTGTCTGCCTGGAGCCACGAGCAAACGTTCACAGGCCAGCCGTCCCGAAGACTGCAGTTTTGCTATTGTAGGGCTTTGCCTTCCTCCCACGTTTTCCTCAATGAGGTCCAACACTCCTTGCGGCCGTCTGGCATTCAACAACCCAAAGGGGGAAAACCCCCATGGAGGCTCGGGGAACCTCCCGCACTGCGAACAACATGGGGTCTATAATCCCCAATCCCAATTCCACTTGGCCAGCTTGTTTTTCCATGTGCGATTAATTCGTTCCACCAGCCCATCAGTCAGTGGTAGAGACTGGTTTTAATAGGCTGTATTCTGTAAAGTTTACACAACACATCGCTGCTATGGAGGGGAAAGGCTTCCAGAGATCGAGTCGCGTAATCAACGCACGCTTTTCTCATACGGACGGACGAGCCGAGCCTCTCACAAACTCGTGAGATACGTGAAACGAACTGCAGATTTTTTTTGGTAGAAATTAGACATTTTGGAGAAACCGCTCTCCAGACTCTTATACATCAGCATGCATTGTCAGTGGTTTGTCGATATCTCTCAAATTAAACACGGTTCCGCATCCTACTGTAAAGGCCCACTGAAAACGTACTTTCTCGTAAGTCAATGGGACCGGCCACCTTCTGGTAATTGTCTGCATATGGCCGGTTCCTTACCTGAATCTCGTGTAGGGGATAAATCAAAACGAAGGCTCATGAAAGTTTCCCGCTTTCTAGGGAGTAACTCAATTTAGCCCAAATTTATTATTTACACAGCCAGTGGTGTCAGCCGCATATTTTATGCAGGTACCTCCCAGCAGTTATTCAGTAAGGGAAGCAGAAACCTCCATCATTAACCAACCCATGACCTTTGGCTCAGCTGGAGGGCACCCCAATTAGCTGCTCCCACTACTTCTTTCTCTGCACCTTAACAGAGTTTTGAAGTGCAATCAATGGGTCAGATCCAGACTTTGGGATTGGAGCTTTAATTAAGAGTCTGGTCATCATAATTCCACGCAAGGGATAGGACTTCCTATTCATAATAAATAACGATAGAAAATGTAATGACTTGAATGTTTTCTTAAAATTGCGCCGTCAAATGCGCTGCCTGACCGTGTCCGCCTGTTGCAATATTTGTGAGTTGTCTATCTTGCGGCCGACTGTCTCGCTTTTACTTCAGTTGGCTCCACTTTTCTAGCCAATCTACCCACCCCCGTATTGTAGGCAGGATAGTGAAGTGCCTTATGCCGTGACTCGGGAACCGAACCCGAGCGAAAGACATTTCCATCGTCACCCCCAATCTTTACTGTCTACAATTTTTTTAGACAAAACTAAATTTATTAGAAAAGCATGCAAAAACTTCAGTCAAAAAATTCCGAGGTTCTAACTTCAATGGTTGCAACAGCCCTGTGACTACTAAAACTCTGAAAGTAGCTTCACCTAAACACGTGACCGTCTGGCTAATTATCGTGTTGATTTAATCAAATCAGCAGCTTTCCCACTGCTGAAAGTGATTTATATCTCGACGGCGTCTCAGATGTTCCCGTTTACGCTCTGCTTTGACGGTCAACCAAACTAGGGGGAACGTAATGCGTCACGTAATGCGCCTACTCGGTGTGCAATCCGAACGCTCATATTTTTAAAGAAAGACCTTCTTTGATCGCTGCATATTCACTGACAGGGGATTTGTGAGTGTGGGTTTAATTAGCTGGATATGCTACAACATTAATATTATTAATAAATGTCACTGCAATGCCTTTCAGTCTAATGTGGCGTGGCGTGCTACCGCTGTGGCTGCTGAATGCAGGGCGCTTTGGGGGTGCTGGAGTGGGAAAGAAGCTCTATGTAGTTTTTTTTAAAAGTGCAATTAATTGGCCTTGATTGCTTCAGATCGCTGCTGTCCTGTCATACTTAATGTAATAAAAAGTTGAGATTAAATATGGTGATATTTGTATGGGTTTATTGTGGCTCTGGAGAGGCATTTAAATGTAGCCTTATCCATTAACTTACAATGTTCTGACATTTATTACCCAATTAAAGGCAAAAAACAACAGGTGATCTCAAGACCTTTCTTAACCTTTATTTAGTTTACTACCTAATTCTATATTAAAATATATATTTTTTGTCTCCTAAGAGCACCTTAATTGGCTCTGCAAAAAAAGTTGTAAGAAGAAACTAATGGAATATTTGCTTTGAGTACAAAGAAATCTGCATCCCCCTTTAACAATAGAAGTGAGGAAACATCAGATTTACATGAACTGCAGCTAGGTAAGAAACTTGTGGTTGTAAATTCAACTCTTAGCATAAATGAACAGCTGTACATAATATTACAATGTTCAAAAGTAACTATGGTAACAAAAAAAATCAGTACAACAACAAGATGTTTTTGTATTGATTATATTTTCCGCTTCAGGTTTGACAGCAATCTTAAGTTAGTTAAAAATGAAATGAAAATTAATTAATTCAAAATTACAATTCAACGCCAGATTAGTGCCTTACCTCTATCCTCTACTCTTTTAAAAAATATGGTTATATTATTTTATTTAAAATTATGGACCATTTTCCACCAGCATTTATTTTAAAATTTTAGTTTTTTCAATACAAAGTCGTGAGAAATAAAATAGTATTAAGAGGTTTAAAGGGGTGTATTGGAAGTGTCATGCCCCCACGGACGAGTACTGGTGCAGTCAATTTAGATGACTGGACTTTCACATGACATGCAGCACTGAAAACGCTAGGAGGCGTGCTTGTGCCAAATACTATATAAGATATTGATTACTGACTGTTAGCATGAATGTCAAAAGAAAATACATTTACGTTAGTTATTAAAATGCTTTTTAATACTTTCTCCCAAATAAAAATAATTCTGATTTATAGTATGGGACTTGCTAGGGTTTTCATGTGATAGGCTTCATGACCTTGTGACAGCCTGATAACGGTGGTAATAAAGACAAGAAACCCGGAGGGTAAAGCCATTGACTCCTCTAATTGTGAAGGAATTAAGGGGTCAATGACTGAGGCTGTTTGTGTGCGTGTGCGTCTGTGTGTGTATGTGTATGTGTATGTGTATGTGTATGTGAGGGGGTGGGGGGATGGGTCAGTAAACAGACGCCAACAGATCTGCTGAATCTTCCAAATTTGAATAATGTATTGCAATTATTGGATCGTACAGACTAAGCGAGCATAATCCCTTCCGTTAGAAAAAAAACGTTCTAATGAATAACAAACAAAAAAATCAATCCCATTCCAGTTAAAGCCCTGCACTAATTCAAAACATTTCGAGTTCACAAAGGAAAAGAAGTCTCTTTATCCACCTGCTCCAGGATGTGGGAACTCCCGCAAAACTGCAGAAAATGACAGGCCAAAGGGCTCCTAGCCACCAACCCGATGGCTTTTTGCAGACTGTCTGGCCGTAGAGTGCACCTTCCTGAAGCGGATGTGAGATTTTAAAAATCACATCCTGTGTACGCATTTCCTCAGATGCCGATTGTCTTTCGGTAAATAACCATGTTGATGCTCATCACAGACCTTGCTTTGCTCTGTTTAATTACATTAATTAATACATAATAATTACATAATATTATTACTATTATTAATAGTCGTCTTGTAATCACACTATATTAAGAACTTGTGCAGTAGTTAATTTCCTTTTATTTTAAAACACATTTGGATTTACCCATTATCTATGGTGTTTTCTCCCCTGTTTTGTCATCGCCATTGAATCCTGCCTCACACCGGTTAAGGGCGATAACAATGATTTGTCTCTCCCAATACAGTTGGCTTCGAGCCGCCCGTCATTTTACACAATGTAGACCACGCAGTGGGCACTGCTGTGACCTCCCCAGTCTCAACCGGCGTACGGTACAATACAGATCCAGACCTGAAAAAGCCCGGTCTCAGGACTCAGTCTGCCCTTGCTTTACCGACAGAGTCACTCTGAAGGCCACTACTTAACATTAAATACTATTAAATACTTCAACAATGACAGCAACAAGCATGGTGAAGAAGACAGAGACTGTTTCCTTCTGATTTTTACGGAGTGCTTTGTAACCTCACTCCCCACGTTTCAGGGACAGCCTACTGTGAGCCCACACCTCTCTCACTGAGTCCCCAGCTGGAAATTTTTGATGTCTGGGATTCTATCGCAAGAGGTTTAATTGGCTATTTGATATTGTGATGAGCTGTATCTGTCAGGCACAGTGTGTCGTATCATAAAATATAATGAGAATTTCTGAAGTGCGCAAATTCATTGCTAAGAGGGCGACAACTTTGAAATACGTGACTTATTTTTACTCCAGGCCTATTTTATAATTAACTACTTAGAGTGCTGTTACATTGTTAGAAAATACCAACAGTCAAATATACCTTTAAATATTTAATGGTTGTCCCTTTTTCAAAGATATAATTTTTGTACATTTCAATATCAAAGCAACATTGTGTCTGTACTCTGTGCATGATGTCAGATTTTCATCGTTTAATTTTCTACAGCAATTTTATTTAGTTAATCAATGGTGTATCAATCTTCTATTGATATTTTGGTATTTCAAATCAGTTTGTATAGTGCAACAGTCCTATGAATTTGAAAAAAGGGTAAATTAGTAGTTCTGAAAAAGTACACTAGATGGCAAAAAAGGAGACTTTTCTACAATGCGATGAGTTTTGGGAATGTAAATTAAGAATCAGAGTGGGTTTAATAGTTTGTTTCAGCCGAACTCAGTAAAAAAGCAGGGTTTGGGTATTCCCCTAAAATCTGATTAGATTAAAAACATTTCTATATAATGAACATTTCTACATAATGTTTTTTAAACATAAAGGTAATACATTTACTCACATTACTGTCTGCTTGTACACATTCATCTATACTCCAATCTACAAATCATTGTGTCCACTGCTGTGTCGATTGGCTTCAGTTCTAACCGATCTTCAAACTTCCAGAAGTTATAGTTTCAGCGGTAACGTAATGATTAAAAAATAAAAAGCGCGAAATCTATACTTCTTCAACTGGTTTCTGGGTATAGGCCTTTTAATTTTATTCAAGTGCGATTTTTTCTTAAGTAACAGTATTTCTACCTGAGTAGGATTTCGCAGAACTTCCACCGCTGGTTTTAATACAAAACAGAGGACAGCTAATTTTTTTTTAGCTTGGATTGGATGTAAGCATCTTCGGATAAGTGCGTCTGATACAGACACTATCAAACTCTATCACCCTAATGTATTTCCCCTTCTTGGCCACAAAAGACTGCACAGCAGTGGAAAGGCAGTTGAGACCAAAAATCTCGAATCTTTTTTTTTTTTGGACGACAACTGAAATTCAACTTTTTTATTAAATGTTGCATAGAAGGTTTTGTTAGGAACATCTAACTGGGGTTGAATAGTGGTTTCCTCTTCAATAACGCGGTTTATTTCCCTCACAGTTATTACTCTCATGTTGTTTTTTAAACTGAACACTTTTGATCACGTGACTTATTTTAAAAGGCTGTAGTTCCCACAGAAAAAAAATTTGACCTAAAAGGCTTCAGTACATGTTGTATCCAAAGTCACCAAAAATAAGCATGATGCGTGTGCCTTTAGGGGTTTGAGAGTATTGAACCACTACTTAATATAGCGCTCTGTCCATATCAGCGGCTGACAAACAGGGAACCGTCTGAGTAGGAGGGAAGTTTAGTGTGGTTTGGATAATTCTGTGGTCTGGGTGCACTGGCTTTGGAATTGGCTCGCGGACTGAAAACGGCTCAAACCAAAACCAGAATGTAGTGACGACGAGAGGGTGTACTTGACGCTTTTTTATTTTGTCTTGTCTGTGGTGAAAAATAAAGAAAAGAAAATGAACTTTTTGTTACTTACCTTGTTTGTTATCAATATTTGGTTGGCTTTGTGGATTTCAAGCCATGGGCAATGTGGTCGTAGGGCAGCCCACACTTATGACAAAAAAACTCACTTTAAAACCAGTCATTTTTATTAAAACATTAGGGGACTGCAATAGGCTTCTTGCAGAGGTTGAATGGACATCCTGTTCCGACCTATCTAGCCTGGCTAGTCTACTGTGAATGATACAGTGCCGGATGACACAAAAATAGGCATCCGGTTGAATTCATCAAATTGTGGCGTCATTTGTGCATATTCATGTTCAACTTAAATTAAAGGCAATGGCAATGTAATATACATTTCCACAACATGTTATGATAATAAACAATACAGTACTGTGATTATTTAATTATTTATCAGATTAGGATCATTTCCAGCATTCAGTAATTATGTGCAGATGAATTCTGCAGGCAAACTGTGTTCAAAGCTCTAGAACTACTGGCTTAGAACTACTCATACAACTAAAATGACGAATATAAGTGTGTGTTCCGCAATTAACTGAAGAAACTGCCCTGCAATCTCTTCCAAAACATTCCCTATATAAACCATAAAGGGAGATTTCTCCATCACTCCATTGTCACAGGATATTCAGAGGATTTAAACTCATCCAGTAATATGAAAAATGCACCCTAATTTATTGTATAGAGGAAACAGCAATGAAATTGCTGAAAATACCTTTGTGTTTACTTACAAAAATATTATATATATATATATAAGTTTCTAAAACCCGTGCAATACTTTTTTTTAAAACAGTTTTAAAAACTGCCTTCCAAACCCCTTAACCCCCTCCCCCATTGCTCGACGGTGCATCCTTAACCATCAGGTGTCGCTACAATTCCTGTCCTTTGCGTGACCTACCGTCACTTCCGGTGTATGTTTTATGGTGGATGAGAATCAACAGTGGAGGCTAAGTGGAGAAAGAGTGTAGCTTGAGCCTGCTAGCTAGATGACAGCAAGATAGACGAGAGCTTCTGTCAGCAACGGGAAAGCGGGGATAGAAGAAAGGGGCCAACCGCGAAACCAGGCTTCCCCTTCATAGCTATAACTGTAGCTACATATATATATTTATATAAATATATACAAAAATTATTAGACTGAAGACGAGGGACATAGCGGAGACCCCCCTTTCAAACAAGTGCTATCGCCATCTCCCGCACTCCGAGCCATTGCCTTGTCTTCCTTACGATGGGAAACGCTGCTACCGCCAAGAAAGGCAACGAGGTGGAGAGCGGTGAGTGAGCGACTGGCACTTTAGATGAATATGAATAGATGAGGCGAAATATTGGTGATGGTGCAGGACGAGCAAGGGGAGGGCATGTGCTCATTCATTCCTCCCCGAGTAAACATTTAACATTTGCCCTCACCCCCACCCACAGAAGGGAATTGCTTGTTATGGGGTTGTGTGCTATGGTTATGCACTTACGCCTAGCTGGTCTCTAGAGCAAATGCTTTTTGGTGTAGATATAAACTTGTAATTAAAAATGATGCAGGAGTGGTCTCTGATTTAGCTAGCTGCAAGATGGCTAGCCTAATGTCTTTTCTTTTTACCGATTTGTCATTTGTAAAGGGGTTGTATCGTCTTACTGTTTCCATTTCTGCTAATAAAAAGAAAACACAGCAAAACTCGATCGTTAAACACTGCGGTCGTCCATAACGCTAGTTCTATGATAGAAGTGTGGCATAGGGATTAATTATACAGGGACCTATGGACAGGCCTGTCTTTTCTTCTACACAACGTTAGCTAGTTTCTCTTTGGAATATGCAAATGTAAATATATTGAGGGAAATCGCATGATAGTCGTCACGACAGTCTGTTGTAAACTCGCAGTATCCCGTGTGTTCTAGTACTTGGGCACTGCAGACAAGAACGGCCTATTATTTGACAACATTTAGCAATAGTAGTTCGCTAGCTACATCGGTGGTTGGTTGGTTGGTTGGTGTATGTATATGTGTGTGTGTGTGCGTGCATGCGTGCGTGCTTGCTAGGATTGGAAACTAGCACGCCACTGCTGATGTAGTACGCTAAAATAGAGTGGGGAGGGGGGGGGGGGACCCTGTTTATTGTTTTTTGACATGGTATAAA